>JAQZBX010014709.1:0-38316 GCA_029593785.1 Cabassous unicinctus
CCAAGAAACCACCACCTACGACAAGGTCTTGAAGATGTTTCCCTACATTTTCTTCTAGTAGTTTTATGGTCCTGGCTTTTATATTTAGATCTTTGATCCATTTTGAGTTGATTTTTGTATAGGGGGTGAGATAGGGATCCTCTTTCATTCTTTTGCTTATAGATACCCAGTTCTCCCAACACCATTTGTTGAAGAGACTCTTTTTTCCCAGTAGCGTGGGCTTGGAGGGGATTATTTTTAAAGAAGGAAAAATTTTCAATTCCACTGAAATGTAAGTTTCAATTATGAATGAGAAGGCAATAAGATCATGAAATACATTTTGGAAGGTGGTTAAATATTCACTGATGCTCCCCCAACGAAAAGTAAAATAGGTTAAAAATTGGCTTCCCATTTTCCAACTGAGAGTTAGGATCCTTAACTTGTTCTGGAGAGTACTATGTGGCCTCTGCCCTACCACTCCCTTCTTCATTCTTCACCTTAGTAATATGTTCTATTTCATCACATTAAGTATATCCATACAAATTTTCATATTTGTTCGTTTAACCGACATTTCAAATTCCAGATTTCTTCCAGGGAATTCTAGCTCTTTGTCTCTAGAGAGTGTCTGATTCACTGCTGTAACTCAAGGAGCTAGAGAGTCCCAAATTCAAAGAATTCTTTCAAAGTATTTGTTGAATAAATACAGGAAAAGTATTTTAAATGACCTTTCACATTATGAAATATCTCTTTATTCTTCAACATTTTATGAAGGTTAAAAATTATGCTTGCTAAATCCAATCAAATGAACAAGTCCTGATTAGGTTATTCATCAAGATGTGTCTGATGGAATGTAGTACTGATTAGGTTTATTAACTGACTTTTGGGCAGGAGTCCAATCGCTTAAGTCACATCCATTTCCCAGTAATTGACTTTTCTTTACTCTGTCTTCTTATTCCTTAAATCCTTCCATGATTGATACATTCCTTAGAGTACTCCTTTCTACCCATGTACATCACCAAGGAGGCACTATAAAAGTCTTTCCTCCCACTGCTGTCATGTCTAAGTCAGAGTTTCCTAAAGAGCCAGTATAGCTGCAGAAGCTCTTCATTGGAAGAATGAGCTCTGAAACAACCGATGACAGTCTGAGGAGCCATTCTGAGCAATGGGGATCACTCACTGACTGTGTGGTAATGAGAGATCCAAACACCAAATGCTCCAGGGACTTTGGGTTTGTCATGTATGCCACTGTGGAGAAGGTAGATGCAGCCAGGAATTCAAGGCCACATAAGGTAGATTAAAGAATTGTGGACCCAAAGAGGGCTGTCTCAAGACTCTCAAAAACCAGGTGAAAAAGATCTTTGTTGGTGGCATTAAAGACACTGATAAGCATTTTGAGAAATTATTTTGATCAGTATGGGAAAACCAAAGTGATTGAAATCATGACTGACCAAGGCTGTGGCAAGAAGAGAGGCTTTGCTTTTCTAACCTTTGATGACCATGACTCTGTGGATAAGATTGTCATTCAGAAATACCATACTGTGAATGGCCACATTTGTGAAGTAAGGAAAGCTCTGTCTAAGCAAGAGATGGCCAGTTCTTCATGCAGTCAAAAAGGCTAAAGTGGTTCTGGAAACTTTAGTGGTGGTCATGGAGGTTGTTTTGGTGGGAATAACTACTTTGTTCATAGAGGTCGTGTTGACTTTGGTGGCAGACGAGGGAGTGGTTTTCATAGGGTCTGTGCAGATGGGTATCATGCATTTGGTAATGATGGAAACAGTTTTGCAGGTGATGGAAGCTACAATGATTTTGTCAGTTACAATCCTCCAGCTTCAAATTTTGGACCCATGAAGGGACAAAACTTTGGAGGCAGAAGCTCTGGCCCTTATGGTGGACGTCAGTACTTTACCAAACACCCAAACCAAAGTGGCAATGGAGGATCCAGCAGCAGTAGCTATGGCAGTGGCAGGTTTTAGTTACTGCCAGGGAACACACCTTAGCAGGAGAGTAGAATGGGAGAAGAGATGGGGAAGCTACTGATTATAACAGACTTGTGCACTCAAGTATAGTGGTGGCAGGGACAAGCTGCTGCATAGAAGACATTCTTTAGACAATACTCATGTGTATGGGCAAGAAATTCAAGGACTGTATTTGTTTGTAACTGATTATATAACACTTATATTAGTTTCTGTTCTGTGGAAAATGTAAAGCATTCTAATGATGGATTTTAATGTAGATTTTGGTTTTTTGCACCCATGCTGTTGACTGATTCATGTAATAATCTGAAAATGATGCTGAATAAATGCCTCTTTAAAAATGTGCTGTATAAGGTCAGGAGTTTGGTGCCCTGCCAGGGGGCCCTACATTGGAATTTATGCTCCCCTGTGTTACAGAGTTGGACACAGTTGTGGTTTCCCTACACATGGCTTTTCTGCTCCTTCTATTTGAACCTATAGTTAGTACTAGAGTTAATAGGTGTATGTTCAAGAGACATAAATCTTTGGATTGTCCATGTGCCAGCTGGGCCCTAAATTTCCACAGAGCTGCAACACCTACTCTCCAGTTAATAGGATTCACCTAGGAAAACTGAAGGAGATGATGATGAATAACAACCATCCCAAGGAACAGAGAGAGTCTGCAACTGCAAGCACGATAGTCCCATACATCTGCCCCATAGGATCTAAGCCCCCTCTCAATTAGAGGTGGAGTGGGCATCACCATCCCAGAATCCTCAAGATTGGGGAATGAACAAAGGACTAGAATAGACTTACTGTTAGACTACTATAGAATTACTGTGATTCTAAAAATGGAAGGGGTACTGATGCTTAATGTATGTAGAATTTTTAATTAGCTTGATTGTAAAAGTATGGAAATGGGTAGAGTTGATGGTAACACATTATAGAGCGTATAGCTCACAAAGCCAGTTTATAAATGAGATTATGGCTAAAAGGGGCAATCTAGGGATGTAAATGTCAATTGAAAGAAATGCAGAGAATAATCTTGGTCTGAAATCATAGAGAAAATAGAGGTAGATGAGGATTGTGGTTAATCATAGAAATACAAGAATGTTCTATGAACTGGAACAAAGATACATCACAATTACAAGGTGGTAAGAATATGGTGATGCATGGAAAAAATACAATTAATGTAACTTATGGGCTATAGTTAACAGCAATATTGTAATATTCTTGCATCACTGTCAATGTAGGTACTATATCAATGCAAAGGCTCAATCATGGGTGGGGTATGAGAATTTTTCTTTTGGACTAGGGAAAATGCTCAAAAATTTACTGAGGTGATGAATGCACAACTCTGTGATGAAAGTGAGAGCCACTGAGTGTACATTTTGGACAGATTATACAAGGCATGGGATGTTATAACACAGTGAGCCATGTAGTGGAAGATGGACTATGGTTAGCAGTACAAATATGTGACAGTTCTCTGATGAACTATAACAAATGTACAATACTAATATCTTGTGCTAATGATATGGAGTGTACAGAAAAAATATACCAAATGTATGCTACGAATCATAGTGGTAAAAGTCTGATGATGTTCTTTCATAATCTCTAACAAATATACCACAATATAAGGTGTTGGTCGAGGGGTGATGTATAGGAATTCTGCACATTATGCATGATTGTTTTGCAAGGTCACAACTTCTCCAATAAAAATTATCTATTAAAATAGTAAAATGAAAAGAGTTGAGTTAGTTTTGTGCAGGGTTTCCAATATTCTGGTAAGAACTAAATACATATGCACGGTGAAATAGAGCTTTGAAATAATTGTGTAAATTTAGTGATTCCACATACAAGTTAAATGTTCTTGTATTTGTATTTAAAAGTGACATTGCAGAATTCAAACAGTAACAGAACAATTCATGGTAAAAATTTCAATTGTTAATTTTTCTTTAGTTAGAATGGTATTAAGTAGTAAGTAAAAAATACCATGAAAAGTAGAGATATTGTGGGAGAAAGGAAAAAGCTTTATATTTTAAAATCTTTAATGTCACCTTTTCTCCTTTTAGAACAAGGGTTCCGCTATCATTTCATACTGGGACCTGCAAATTAAGTAGTTGGTCTTAGTGTGAATTTGTGGTTTTTAATGTATATAGATAATAGAAATAAATATAGATGTAATTGTCTTTACCCACTTACATATGTACATATAGATATATACATACTTAGTATACATCTGTCTACTAAGAGACTACGAAATAGCAATGAGCTCCCTATCACCTAGATCTTGGTATCTACATACCATTCTCCATTAAAAGGATCCAGCACTCTTAGGAAAATAGGCTGGTTCCAGGGCTGGGGCCCAGAAAGTACTAGTTGAGCCCTGAAGACTCGGTTTTGCCAGAAATTAATGATGGTCTCATGTCAAGAGGACATAGAAGACAGTTTGAAGTGGATCCCACTGACCAAATCTGAAACATTTTGAGAATCAACATAAATAATGATAAGCCACCAAATACAATAGGAATTCATGAATCCATACCACTAATGGGGCAAATTGAACCCAGGTGCTCCCTGACAGGATGCAATGATAAGAACACAGTATCACTTTGTGATATTCCTGCCAAAGATGCATAACTTGAATCTAAAATAAGGAAGTAATACAATCTCAAATTGAGAGATATTCTACAAATAACTGGACTGTAATCTCCAAAGTACCAAGGTCATAGAATTCTAGAAATACTGTGGAACATGAGCAGTTTGAAAGACACTATGGAGATATGATAACTAAATACAACAGATAATTCTCTACTGTATACTTTTGCTGAAAAGGACATCATTGGAACAATTAGTGAAACTTGAAGGATATCAGAGTACTGCAGGTTAGTAATTTGACAGTGTTCATTTCAGGACATTGACTATCTTCTGGCCATGTATGAGAATATTCTTACTTGTAGAAAATAGACATCGACAACTTAGTCTCAAATAAGTCTGGATAAATGAAGTTCCTGTACTGTAATTGCAACTTTTATGTAAATCTCACTGTTTTAAAATATGAAGATTTTAAAATCTTAAATCTTATTTTAAAGATTTTTAAAATAAAAAAATATTACTTTTATTAAATTAACTATTACTGTCCTCAATGAACAAAACAAAAAAGGTACAGATGGGGAAGGGGGTAGTGCTGCTTAAATTCTATTCAAAAACCTAAACCAACTCTGCCTTTTACACAGTGCAAACAGTCCTTAAATGGAGACCAGGGGTTTGAGCATTTCATAAGATTTTCAACAAAATTCAATAATAGGGTGGTATATGGGAATCCTGTATTTTATGCATGATTGTTCTGTAAACCAAACACTTTTCTAGTTAAAAAAAAAAGGTAAGCTCACACATATGAAGATATTTCCTGTCTATTTTGTTTAAGTTTCACTCAGTGAAAGTCTATCAAGTAGCTTGTTTATTGTTTTTTTTCCCCACAGACCAAGTTATCACAAATGTAATGGCTTTAAACAATACCCATTTATTATCCAGCAGTTTCTGTGGGTCAGAAGTCTGGGTGAGCTTAGCTCTCTCCGGTGCTCAGGGCCTTACCAGGCAGAAATCAAGGGGTCCCCAAGGCTGTTTTTTCCTGGACTTTCTAGGGAAAGACCACAGCTAAGGTCATTCAGGAGGTTGGCAAATTCTGTTTCTTTCTCATGCTTTCCACATCTCCCTCCATCTCGAAGGCAGCAGTGGCAGCTAGAGTCCTTCTCATGCTTCCAATCTCTCTGACATCCTCTTCTTTCCTGCTGCTCTGCATTTGGAGGTTCATGTGATTACCCTGAACTTGCCTCCTCTTTAGATTTTTAGAGCACACAAAGCTCTATCAGCCTGCAGCAGTCTGACAACTGCCACTTACCAGCTGACTGTCCTAGCCTCCTGCCTTCCAGTCCACAGCTCACTGAGTGTCTATGACCTCTGTGACCCTGTGACCTGTACCCCCGCTTTTGTTCTTGGCAATCCCCAACAATCTACTTGCTGCCAAATCCAGGGTGAAGTAGGGCCAAGCTCTCCTAACCTGTAGTATACAGCACCATCTGTCACCATCTCCAAAGGCTCCCCTAGTAAGGACCTGCCTCCAAGGTCACTCATGTGTTATTAGCAGGATTCAGTTTCTACTGAGGGCCTGTGTCCCTTTCTATTTTCCAGGCCCTCCCTCTATTTTATTCTATGTGGGCCTCTGTACAGGGCAGCCCATAACACCGCAGCTTGTATTCCAGAATAAGGGATAGGAGAGAGGGAGAGAGAGTAAGAGAGATAGAGACAGATAGAAAGATTGAAAGATATAGATACATACATACAGAACAAAATAGAAAACTAGCAGGACAAGTGTCACAAAATTTTATAAATCTTGGAAGTGACATATCATCTCTTTGTCCATATTCTATTGAGTAGCTGACAGTCACCAATTTCTCACAAGGATGTGTATACCAGGAGGCAGAAATCCTTGGAAGCCATTTTACCAGCTGCCTACCACACAAACTAAAATGAGGAACTTAATCTGATGTAAATATCATGGGTAGCCATTGAAGTATTTTAAGCCAGAGGATGATGATATCTGATTTTCATTGAATTTCAAGGCCATGATGGAGAAGACTGGAAAATGAAGCCAAGAAGGGAAGTTACTTTCCCAACATCACATCAACAGAAACCAAACCTGTTTGAGGCTGAACTTCCTCCTGCCTCCCATTCTTGTAATTCTTCCATCTCTAAGTTCATGTATTGGGTACCTGTGGCACCATTCCACAAATTTTATAGAGACTATTGCATACACCTCTGCTGAATTCCCTAGGAAATGCATGTTAGAAGACTGATCCTCATGGTTCAGATGGGGAGAAAGTGGCAGTTTGAATTATTCATGAATTCCAAAAAGAAATATAAATTATATTTGTAAGCTGGCCTGTTCCACTAGGCATGATAATCCTTTGATTGTATTAGATTCAGCTGAGATGTCTGATTGAATTATGTTAAGATTAGGGCTTTGATCCAACCAGGTCATTAGAATGTGACGCAGTATTAAGCCCCAGGCCCCTTTGGCTGATAAAACAGACTCTCACCTGGAAGTAGACACACATGAGAAGATACACAGGGGCTCCTGCAGCCCAGGAAGAGAGATGAGCCTGATAGTTTGCAGCTGAAGAACACAGAACAGCTAAGCCAGGACAGAAAGGAGCCCCAGGAAGACACAAGCCTTATGCCAGCCTATAGCTGAGATCAGAAGAAGCAGGGACCACAGAGCCTTAGGAGGAAGAGGAAGGCTAAACCTTCACAGAGACTGGCAGCCATCTTGCTTCAAAACATGGCAACAGACTTTGGTGAGGGAAGTAACTTACTCTTTATGGCCTTATAACTGTAAGCTTCTACCCCAAGTAAATACCCTTTATAAAAGCTGACAAAGTTCTGGAACTTTGCATCACCACCCCTTTTAGCTAATAAAGATGGGGAGACTGGGAAGACCCAAGAGGCACAATGACTTTTTCAGGGTCACAGAACTGGTAAGAGAAACAGTAAGGTCTGACCCAAGCTCCACCTCCTCTACTGGGGTCTTGAATTTCTCAGGCCTTCCCATTGCCCGTAGGGATGAATGAGTTGGTTGTGCAGATTTTTCTGGCTATTTAGCAGGAAACACCCAAAGGAAATAGAGTGACACAGGGCAGGGCAATGAAGACCAGGTGATAGTTGCAACCCTGTGTGGGCACCATTCCAACAGTTCCATGCCCAGCATGTGTGTGTGACCTGGAGGACTACCGGGTGGTCGGGCCCTGGGCAGGAGCAGGTTCTTGGTGGGATGGGATCCTGGTGGGTCTATAATGTTCACACCCAGATCACAGCTGGCAGGGCAGGAAGGGTAGTGATGGGATGGTGATCATCTGCCCACATGTTAATCAACAGCTGTCACCTCCTTTCCTCATGAGCTGGAACTCTGTGAAGACAGGGTTCTGTTTCTTATCTGGGGAGATCAACATCATGTGATGGCCAGGCAGGGACCTGATGCCTCCAGGATTGGCTGCTGGGCACTGTCTTTGCAGAGACCCACCTGGGAAACTGGTGAGAAGCTGGACAACAGAGTCATCTACACCATGTCATCATGCAAGGAGCAGGCGCACCACACTGCCAACAAGGGCCAGTGCAGGCCAGAGATTAGAGTGGCTGTCAGCGGTCTCTACACCCAAGGTCCAGAGTCAGTAAAGGAGGACTTCCAAGACCCCAGCCTGGAAACTCCACAGGCTCCCTCCCAGAATATTCCTGATTATTGGTCCAGGATCCTACTCCCAAAATTATCTGAGCTGAAGTCATTCCCCCATTCCCACTGCCCAGGCCTTGCCTTGTTCATGTGCAGCTACTTTCCCTATATCTATACTAACACAAAAAAAGAGGCTTTTATAATGTTTCCACTTCATTTTGAACCATAAGTGCCTTTGCATTTTGTGATTATTTTGGTTGTTTTTATTACCTGACCCCAGGTATCCTGTTTATTACTCTGTTTGACTGCCCTTACACAACTTCTCCAACATTACTAATCACCACACTTAGCAGGACTGTTTTTACAAAATAAGGATGAGGGGATAATACTCTCTCTCTCTCTCTCTCTCTCTCTCTATATATATATATGTTTTTGTAACTTGCCATCCTGAGGAGCACATCACAGTGACCCCTTGAGACTCCTCAAGAACAAGTGACTGAGAATGTTCAAATGTTCAAGAAAGGATGTGTGTTAACAGATATTCAGCATCTCACAGCTGATGGAAATTGATGTGATCCGTTTCTGTTGTATTTCAACAGTGCTGCTGGGAAGATAATATGTCTCTTAATATACTAATGCTCTTCACACACTCAGCAAAGATCCCCAGGAATGGAGTTGCTGGGTTGAAATATGTGCATACTTAAAATTTTAATAACTAGAGCCAGATAACTTTGAAAAGGGGCCATCTCAGTTAAGTTGCCAACAGAAGTCTATGATGGTGGAGACTTCCCTACATCCCCACCAGCCATGGGTGTTATCTTTTTTTAACTTTTGTCAATCTATTGTCAGACCAGAAAAAGAAATCACATGTCCCTCCTTGGTCCCAACCTCAGAGTAAAAATGTGTCAGCTTTGAATTCAGCCAAGACTAGCATCATGAAGATGAAAGCAGACAGGCTGGAAAAGTTGGTAGGATACCTGGTGCCTGCCTTCAGTGCAGGGACTTCTCTTTAATCACCAACTTCCTAGGCAACTACAGACACCTGGACACCACCCAACAGGTCCTGGACTTTCTCTTCACAAAGTGAGCACCTCATCCCAGCACAGCCACACACTAGCAGTATGTCATGGAAATGTCCCTTCACCTCTCTGAGCCTCAGGTGGCTCCTCTACAAAGTGGGATGGAGAGAGGACAAACTTCATAGGGTTAATATGAGGATTAAATGGGATAAGCCATGGAAAGCAGTGACCCGGTGCCTGGCTCTGGGTTAAGGGCTGCTGGGGTGCGGGGTTCATAGATATATTGTTTTCCTCTCCTTGGGAAGAAGTGCTCTGACTCATGCCTGTCCTACTTTGTGGCCATGGTCAAACATATTTTCCCATTTCTAAAGAAGATCTGAGATTCCATCTCAGGATCCAGTCCTATTATCCAGAACAGGGGTCCCTTGGGGCTGGGAGATGTGACTTGGGCCCTCTCAGTCACCTGGGAAGGTGCCGGTTGGGGCTTATTTATTCAACAAATATATACTGAGGCCTGCTATTTGCAGGCACATCTCTAGGCATTTAGCATAACTGAATGAACAAATGAGACACAAATTCCTGTCCCCTGGGCTACCATTATAGTTGGGGAGTGAGATACAACACCCAGCATGAGCAGATAGTATATTCAGTATGTTAAAGTTAATGACATCTGGTCTCCTCTAGATATGAATGCATCCTCCCATATACTGAAGAGGATGGTGGACCCCTGGACCAATTGAAAAAGTGAGCAGACTTTGGGACAGGTAGGAGGGGCTCATGTCTCCACAGAACAGTTGAGATCAGTGTGTACTGGGGGAATGTGGCTCAGAAAGGGCTGGGCTGAACCCTGGGTCCCACACATCTGATAATTCTCCCTACAGGGCAGAGGTCTGGGGTTTCCCCCTGTAGGAGGAAAGATGTCAAGAAGAGCTCTGGATGGGGCTCTGGGCACCCTGGGGAGAAAAGGGAAGAATGGGATCTCAGGGTCAGCCTTGGAGAGGATCCATCCCCATCACAGCCCATTTCCAGCTCTGTTTTCCCCACCAAGTCCTTTCCACCGCATGATCACGGTCCTGAAAAGGGAGGTGTGGTGAGCAACCCACTCACAAATCTTAGTCAAGCAAAATCAGCTGCTTTAGGGCTGAGTAAGGCTTTTCCCCCACCTATCAGGAGATTAATATCAGTGGGAGAAAGGTACCTACACATGGTAGTCAGATTAAAATAGTACACTGGAGCTTGAACTAGAGATGGAGGTGCAACGACAGTCCCTGGGAAAGCTGAGTCATGAGGACATACTATGCTTGATCTCACATCCATCACATATTTGTGATAACAGTGCAATTAACAGAGCAGACACCATCCCTCTGGGCACTTATAGAATTGATATTCCAATGGGGAGGGGGCCAAGAAAGATAGAGAAGTATGCCAGGCTTTCCTGAAGAAGGGGAGAGCTGGGCAGACTAGTTATTGAGAACTCCCTAAATTCGAGATTCTTTGCTAGACCTATGCTCAGGACCCAGACCAGCTACTGCCAGGACAGCCAGAGGGGGGATGGGTATGGGGTGTGGGGTGTGAGGGGGGGCTGGCCTGCTGGGGGAGGGTCGGGCACTGGGGCCCAGCACCAGCAAAGGTGCTGTGGGTGGGTAGTGTGGAAGGAAAGGCCAGGCCTCTGACCCTGTGTCCTTCCTGACTATCCCCAGTGCCATCTCTTTCATCCTGAGCACCTGGCTATATGAATTCTCAGAGGATTTCTGTCAGCCCCCAGACTTCCTGGCCCTCCATGAGCTAGTAGCCTACCTACAGCTCAATCTGCCATGTCAGTGCTGGAGTAGTTAGCCCAGCTACTCCTTGCACAGCATGAGCAGGCAGAGACCATTCAGGCAGAGGCAGAAGGTGAACAGGAGTGGGGGTGGGTGCCCCTGGGCAGGTGATGGGGGAAACTGGGTGGGGGGGATGGGGCAGGATATAGGGAAGAGCTCAGAAGTTGGTGTTGGCCTGGAACAAAGAAAGAGTAACCTCAGACCACACCTCTAGTGGACTGGAGGCTTGGAGGAGGAGTTCCTGGGGTGGCGTGTTTGTGCTTGCACTTCTCAAAGGCAGTGGGATATTTTGCTGCTTTGAAAGGCAATGGGATGGCAGTCATGGGGGTGAACTTTTCTACTCTTGCAGCTACAGCACCACTTCCAGACCCAGACCTACAACCAGAGCTTGAGCTACACTTCCCGGCAGCACCACTTCTGCCACCAGATTGAGCTCCAGATGCAGCTTCTGGGTTGGAGGCAGCTCAAATTATAGAGACATCTCTAGAGTTACCTGTAGTGCTTGCTCCAGCAGCTGTTGAAGAACTAGAGAGTGAGGGAGTTTGGCCCACTCCTAAACAAAGCTCTCCCTTTCAGTGAGTGAGGGGGGTCTCAGCACTGACCTACTGATGCTTAATCTCAGGTCCCTACAAGTACCAGGGGCCACTGCTTCCTGGAATTTAGGAGAGAAGACACAGGAATTGGGGACAGAGAATTTGGGGACAAGTGGGAGGGTGATCCATTTCTTTATAAAAGTCAAAAGAAATAGGAAGCATTTCAGTAGGGACACTTTTTTTTTGTAAACAGCAAGTCCTTGACTAGAATATTACATTAAATTTCCATTTCTACGATAGCCTGGAGTTGCAGTTTTGTTCTTCATTTCCTGTATTAATTAAAATGAGATACAAATTCATTCTTTCCTCCCTAAATTAAAAAATTCTTGAAGGTCATCAAGTTTTTTAACATGTGATAAGTTCAGGGGCCATCCATCCTTCTCTGGTTTACTGAAGGAAACATACAAGTCCCCAAGTTGGAGAGCAGATGTGCATTTCACTATCATTTAACAGCGGAGGAGCAGAGACGGCCCATCAGAACTCCTGGGAAAAGGGTTGAAGGGGTGTTCACAGGGCACAGCAACAACCTCTGAAATGTGGGTGTCTTAAAAATCACATTGACAAGGACCATTTCCTGAACATGACAGTGACTTCCTTTCTTTTTGGAGAAAGAGGGAATATTTCCTGCTTCTCCTGCTGAGGTTTCTTTTCACCTCCAATTAGGAATTTGTAGTTTTCAAGGTGAGCTCTGGAATTCCATCAGCAGTACATGGGGGTACATGTACAAAGAGCAAAACTGACCATGTGGAAAGGAAAAGGACAGAGGAAGATTGCTAGCAAGTGGACTAAGAGTGGGCAGGACTGGGCATCCTCAGCTCCCTCTAGGGAGCGTCGAAGTCAGTTACCTTAGATTGCATCTTCCTGGAATCCTGGTTTCTGACGTCAGAATTTTTACCTGGTTGATTTGTATCCAGGGCAGACATTTGATGCAGCTTTTAAGGCTACAGCTGGGCCTCCTTTCATAAGCATTACTGCTCCCTACATGAACTGGTATTTGACTAGGTTGGGTGTAGAGAATGGGGAGTCATGGTCTAATGGTACAGTTTCTCTATGGGGTGATGGAAAAATTTGGTAGTGGGTACCAGTGACAATATTGTGAATGTAAATTAACATTGCTGAAGTGCATATTTGAAATAAATAAATGGAAAATTTGGGGTGGTATGTATGTTGCCAGAATAAAAATTTCAAACACAGAACTATACAACACAGAAAACCCTAAAGTAAATTATGGACTACACTTAACAGTTTAATTCTAATAATACTCTTTCATTAATTGTAACAAAAATACAGCATTAAGGCAAAGAGTTAATAACAGGGGAAACTGCCTATGAGAGGGCTATATGGAACTTTGTAGTTTTTTCATGATTTTACTGGAAATCTACAACTTTTCTAAAAAAATATTTTTTAAATGTATTTAACAAAGCAACACACATTTATTCAACAAAGAAAAATAATACTGTGACCATGCCAATTGCTGCAGTAAAACCATTTCACAACATCCAATACATTTTCTTGATGAAATACAAAGAAACACACAAGCCAACCAAACTAGGACTACATAGCGAGCATCATACTGAGTGGTGAAAGATTGTAAGCTCTCCCCGATAGGATCAGGGACAAATCAAAGATGCTGTTTTTGCCACTGGTATTCATCATTGTCTGGGGCAATTAGGCAAGAAAAAGAAGGTAAAGACATCCAAATTGGAAAGGAAGAATGAAAACTCTCTCTATTTAGAAATGACATGATTTATATATAAAAAGCCTTCTAGAAGTCACAAAATATTGTTACACCTAATAAACAATGTCATAAAGCTGTACAAAAGTCTGTTGTATTTCTATAACATAGAAAGAAACAATCTGAAAAGAAAATTAATAAAGCAATTTCTTTTACAACAGCGTCAGAAAGAATAAAATCTTTAGGAATAAATTTAACCAAGGAGGTACAAGATTTGTTACCTGAAAACTACAAACCACTGATGAAACACACATTCAAGAAGGGGGACCTGGGGAAGACATTTAGGAAGCTAACATTAATGAAAACTTATGAATGAAGCTTTTTACTCACTATGGAGAGGGCACGAGTTGTCCCATGGCCACCAGAGTTTCCAAGTCAGTCTTGCAGAATGAAGTGCTTGTCCACATGGCAACAAAGTCTTGGGGTCAACAGGGAGGCCTTCTTCACTTGGGTCAAAATAAGGGTCCAGCACTCCCTCCTGGCAGTTTGGGTGCTACACATGAAACTTGGAGCTCACCATTCTGCTCCCCCTTCAGGCCACCATCAGAATCTCTGAAATTAAATTTTCACATTATTCAGTGCTATAAATTTGCAAGTTCAAAGGAAATGGAGCTAATTGTCAAGTGCCTTGATGAGACTGCATGAAGATAAGAAGAAGCAGAGTACAAGGTAAATATACAAAAGTTAATTGACTTCCCCTTTCCTGTAATGAACAATGAAGTAAATACAAACAAATGCATTTCTAATAGTGAACACATGCAATAAATTCCGTGCGTGACCAAGCTGCCTCCATCTTATCCCCATCTCCTATAACAGAACGCCATTCCTGTCCCTTGGGGGAGGCAGGTGATTTACAAACACTTCCTTCTCCATTCTTTATGGAAGAATAAAGTTTCTGCTCTGCTTTACTGAATCTGGTCTCCTTCAATTGCTTCAAGAGACTCGGGACAGGAAAGCCAGTTAAGGGGTCCGACACAAAAGTGGTCGATAACAAAATCTGGCAAATCCACATGGACTAGCCTCGACCCTTTTCTGAGCTGTGATATGGGGTGGTGGACCGGAAGAGGAAGGAGGTGGTCTTCTCTGCTATCCAATCATTTAAGCCTCCTCTTTTTTTTGTTTTTTTTTTGGAGATACCAAGGGATTGAACCCAGGACCTCATACATAGGAAGCAGGTGCTCAACCACTGAGTTACATCCACTCCCCAATGAGAGTTGCTTTTTCTGTTTTTGCTTCTTGTTTATTCTTTTTTTCTTTTTAGGAGGTACAGGGTATCTAAGCTGGGACCTCATACATGGGAAGCAGGCGCTCAACCACTTGAGTTGCATCTGCACCCCAGGCCTGCTGAGTTTGCAAATGGACATCAGTGGCCATACTCAGTCCTTTCTGAGCTCATCCTCTTTGTAAACAATGGTCAGCAGAAGGCTGTCTGGTATGTTTTTGGTTAAAAAACAGAACAGGGAAAAGAGAGTGCTAAAGGAAGACAAGATGCCTGGTTGAAGTGAAATCGGTCATGACTTCTGAACAACAGGACTCCTGGCCTCGAAGGGAGACCAGAGGAAAGGTAATCAATGGCCATAGAAAAGCTTTTATACTACTGGGAGCTGGCCTGGACACCCTATTTTCCTTCCTGTCTTCCTTGTCACCTCTCTGGCCATGCTGGTCCCTGTCTCCTTACCCAGGTATACTATATTGACTCAATCCTTTCCAATCCACTGGTCTTGGACAGCTCTGGGGAACAATCTACCCCCTCAATGATGCTCTCAAAGCTCTCTGGTCAACACCAGGAGGAGCCATCCCACCAGCAAAGGAGACCATGAGTATCACATGGGAACCCCACATTACATATTCTCTACATGAACAGGTAATGGCCCAGATACCCTTCTCTTCCCTGGCTGGGGAGAACCTCACAGAAGAGTCTTGCCTCCTCTCACCACTACAGCTCTTAGGTGAGCCTCATAAATCAACAACTTTGGTGGCTAAGAAGGACAAACCCTGAACCATTCCCTCTTCCCTCTTATGGGATATTTTGCAAGGAGAGGGAAGTTCACTCCCAGAAGGGATAGACAGAACCTTAGAAAACCAGAAAACTCCTTTCAAGGAGTCTTCCCTGAGACCATCCCAAGATTCACACTTTTCATAAAGTAGACCTAGGCACTGGAGATTCTTTTTTGTTATCATTGCCCCCAGTGTATAGTAGTCTCTGATCCTCTGGGAGATGACTGCCCAATACACCCTCCTGCGAAATGGTCTTGCTTTCAAGCTGAGCAGGTAAGAAACCTCATCTGGGCAAAATCATGTGGGATTTGCATCCCCATGAAGCAGGAAAATCTCCCCTCAGGAGCCAGCTAGGCACCGGCCTGCACACTTGATTGCCCTACAGCACCCCTCCTCCTGGGACCTGGCTGTGTACCAGCTCACTCATCCGACTGCCTGGAGGTTCTCCTCTCCCTGGAGCTGGCTGGGCTGGGCTCCAAGACGCACACTATTGCCGACTGCTTTCCTCTCACCCTTAGTAGACTGGGTGCCTGTCTGCCCACCAGATCAGCCCCCACCACGGTGCCTCTCTCATTTTAGTCACCTGGGTACAGGTCTGTGGCTTTCCTCTCCCTCTGTTGCCCTGTGGACAGCAGAATGCACACCCAATTGCCAGTGGCTCCCCTCCCACTGGGACCTGGTTAGGTACCAGCCAGCAAAACAGTCTCCCCACCCGATAATCTTACCATACTCCCCACTCTCCCTGAGCTACTGGGCAACCATGGATAGGAGTAAAATGGCAAAAAGGAGATTACTTGTCCAGTTTTAGGTGAAGAACTAGAAGAAGAGAGGAACCCTCTTGGTTGCCATAGCAGGCTGAAATCATAGATTGCACCAAAAGTGTATCTGTTATCAGTATAGACGTTAACAGATTTTCCATCAGAGAGAAAGCAGGCTCAGGGAACAGCATAAAGGTCAACGTGTTGGGAAGAAAAATATTGTGGAAGCCTACCTCATTAAATCAGTTCATAATGAGTGGCAATAAGTAACACCCATTTATCACCCAGAAGGTTCTGTGGGGCAGAGGTCTGTGTGAGCTCATCTGGGTCCTTTGCTCAGGTCTTCCCAGGCAGAAATCAAGGGGTCCCCCAGGGCTGTGTTTTCCTGAAGTTTCTTGGGAAAGTCCACTTCTAAGGTCATTCAGAAGATTGGTAAACTTTGTTTCATTCTCATGCTTTCCACATCTCCATCCATCTTCAAGGCAGCAGTGGCACCTGGAGTCCTTCTCATACTTCCAATCTCTCTGACATCCTCTTCCTCACTTCTCTGCATTTCAGGCTCATGTGATTAAACTGGTCATCTCCTCTTTAGATTTTTAGGCCACACAAAGCCCTATCAGTCTGCAGCAGTTTAACTGACAACTGCCCCTTCCCAGCTGACTGTTCTATCCTCCTGCCTTCCAGTCCACAGCTCACTGAGTGTCTATGATCTCTGTGACCCCACCATGGCCTGTATCTCCACTTTTCTTCTTGGCAATCCCCAACAATCCAGTTGCTTCCAAATCCAGGGCCAAGTCTCTCCTAAGCTGTAGTATACAGCACCATCTGTCACTGCCTCCACAGACTGACGCTCCTCTGGGTAAGGATCTGCCTCCAAGGTCACTCATGTGTTATTTGCAGGATTCAGTTTCTACTGAGGGCCAGTATCCCTTTCTGTTTTTCAGGCCCTCCCTCTCTTTTTCCCCATATGGGGCACAAAAAGTGTAAGTCATAATTATTTGTGTTAGAGCACTGTAAAATGCAAGTTATTAACTAATATGTATGGTATTTATCAACCAGAACAACAGTTATAGAAGCTGCCATTTAATGAGCACCTAATAGGTGTTAAGTGCTCTACATATATGTATTTTATAAAATTTTAAGGAACTATACCATACAGACACATACCTAAACAGTAAGTGCACAGTAAAAGTAGTGAATTTACAAAACATACATATCATGATACAGAGCTCCCATACATCACCCTACCACCAAAACCTTGCATTGTTGTGAAACATTTCTTACAAACTATGAACTAACAATTAGCCCATGTCGTACATTTGGTGTATTTTCCCCCCAACCCTTCTGTTTATGAACACCCTGTTCATAAATATTTGCAATATACAAATATATATTAGTATTATATATTTGTTATAGTTCATGGGAGAATGTTCTAATATTTGTTCTGTTAACCACAGTCCATCTTCCACCACCATATTCCCTGTGTTATACAGTCTCATGCTTTGTGCAATCCATTCAAAGTGTATGCTCAGTGGCTCTCATTTTCATCAGAGTTATGCTGTTATCACCTCAATTTTAGAATGTTTCATTACTCCAAAAGGAAAAACCCCATACCCTATATTCCTCTATTGCTGCAGAACTACTGCAATATTACTGATGTCATCCTGACATTACATTACTTGTAATTTTCCCATGTATCACATTATTCTTAACCATTTGTAGGAGAACATTATTATATTTATACTATTAAACACAATCTCATCCACCACTGAAATCACTGTTATGTGTTCCCTAGATGATTCTCTAGTTTCTTTCAAATGACATTTACATCCACAGTCTACCCCTTTCAGCCACAATCTCATTTATAAATCAGCAGTGTTAGTTATACTCACTATAATGTGTTACCATCAACTCTATTCATTTCCACACTTGTACAATAAACCTTATTAAAAATTCTACATACATTGAGCATCAGCTCCCATTCTTAAACCACATTTTATCTTCTAGTATACTATACTCTAGAGCTTATCTATGTGAATTTACTCATTGTATTTAGTTCATATTAGTGAGACCTTACAATATTGGTCCTTTTGTGTCTCACTTATATCACTCAACATAATGAGACATCATATATAAAAATGGAAAAACTAATGTCTCTTGACTTGTCCTTCCCCATCGGACAACTCAGCATGATGCACCTATCCTGTTGAGTGAGCTTCATTGAAGAGAAACTTTCCTCCTATTAGAAATGGTTTCTGGTCTTAATTAAATACTACACTTGGCAGGCCCAATGCTTCATTCTCTAGAGTCTTTTAAGGGAGTCTTAGCTTACTGATTTGAGATCTCCTTTTAAAACATAAATATTAATGCTATAAATTTCTCTCAAGCATTGCTTTATTATACCTTACCAATTTTTATACACTGTATTTTCATGTTCATTCAGTTAAAATATTTCTTAATTTCCCTTGTAGTTTCCTCTTTGACCCATGGGTTATTGATAAGAACATTGTTAAATGTCCAAATATTTGGGTTTTTGAGATATCTTTCTGTCATTGATTTCTAGTTCAATTCCACTATGATCACAGGAAATACTGTATTATTTATATTATTTTATGTTTGAAACTGTTTTATTGACCAGAATATGATTTAACTTATTGCATATTCCATGTGCACTTGAGAAGAATGTATATTCTGCTCTGTACAGTTTAGTGTTCTATATGTGTAAATTAGGTCAAGTTGATTGTACTATTTTTCAGGCCATTTATATCCATAATGATTTTATACTTATTTCTTTTATCAATTATTGAGAGATAAGTATTAAAGACTTCAAGTATAACTGTAGATGTGTCTATTTCTCCTTTCATCTTTTATTTTGAATTACTGTTGTTAGCTGCATTCACATTTAGGATTATATCTTCTTGAAGAACTGACCACTTTATCATTCCGTACTGTCCCTCTGTATCCCTGACAATATTTCCTGTTCTGAAGTCTACATAGTGTGCTATTAAAAGAGCTAACAGTGATATTTTGAAATGTTTTTCCAATATATAAATATGGTATGTCCATTCATTTAATCTGAACCTCTTTGATATTTCTTAATAATAGTAGTTTTAAGAGGAGTTATTTAACCATGTGTTTGGCTTTGATTCCTAGGATATTTTATGTTTGAAACTTTTGCAAGTGTTGAAACATTCTTCTTATTCTCTTACTTCCTTCATCACAGAAACAGATATTGTATTCAGGGGACTTGGATAAATATTTCACTAATTCTTATAATTTGTCTATACGTTTTGTTTCTGTGAAAATAATCATGTCACCTTATGAATACAGAGGGAAATATTTTCCTTACATTCATTCATGTTTTTACTTTCTCTCACCACATTGAAAATGTCAAATAGAATTACTGTGTGCTTGAAAAAAAAAAGAGCTACTCCATCATTCTGTGATTAGCATTTTTATGGTATATATTTTTTAATATCCTTTCAATTCCAGTAAGTCCAATCCTTCACATGTAGGCCAGAATGCTCTGCTGAGCCTCACATCTGAATTTCCAACTGGACTCTCATGGGAACTCAAACTAAAGAACTTCTCTGTCTGGATGACTGTCACCACCAATTATCTAAGCCACAGGATGAAGGGTTTCCTTGACTACTCCTGCTCTCTTACTCTTTGATGTAATTAATCATGAAAATATGTCAATCCTAATTCTTAAAGGTTTTCTTAATTTCACCCCTGCCCCCATTCCTGTTTTCATCATCTTAGGATCATTGTCAAAAACTTCCTTCTAGCTCCTCTGCATTCTGCCTGGTCTCCCTCCAATTTGTCTAAAAAACCGTGCTGGTAGGATATGCATATTAGACAGTGAGTACTGAATCTAAAATCTTTCAATGGTTTATGTAGTCTTCACAATAAAGTTCAAATTTCCCACCATTTTATACCAGAAACCACATGGTTTAGCCATGATCCACCTCTCCAGGCTCATCCCCCACCACCTCAGAGCTATCTTTCACTAGAGGTCAGTGTATTACAAACAGGGTTCTAAAGAACAATTCTCAAGATATTAATAAAATTCTGGTCAAATAAGTTTGCAAAAGTGAGGAAATGGATTTAAACACCACAATGCGCATTGAGAATATCCAGGAAAGGAATAGAGATGGTAAAGTTTGAGTACCAAACTCCTGCTTTTCAATGAATATCTATTAACAAGTCTAGGAATTCAGTTTGGAAAATACTACAGAAGGCATCTGGAACAACTTGTTATAGTTCCTATAATATATTATGGTCCCTTGCTTCCCCATTTCTGGCAAGAGGTGCCATTCATTCATTCACTGCTTGTTAATTCTTTCATTCAGCAACATTCATTGTACATGAACTATACATGCTAAAAACAGCCATAGGCTGGACATTCAGAGGAAGATCTTGCTCCATATGAGCCAAACTAATAAATAGATGATTAAAACAATCAAAATAAATGCAGTTTGTTGGAGGCAAAAAGTGGGAGGAACTAACAGTAACTTTGCCCCCTCCTTCTCTACTTGGTTATCTTTGAGATAGCTGCCAGTCTTTTTCCTTTATGTATATCAAGGTTTAGTTGTTAAGTGTGCATATAATTACAATGGTCATATCTTTCTAATGTCTTGACCCTTTTAGTATTATGTAATGTCTCACTGTATCTGAAGAAAAATTTCTTGCTGTAAAGTCTATTTTCTATGACAATAATATAACTACTCCAGATCTCTAATGGACACTATTTGACTGGTATATTTTTTTCTATTTCTGAACTTTCAACTATTTTGTGTCTTTGAATACAAGGCGTATCTCTTATAGACATTATATAATTGGACCTTGCAATTTCATCCAGCATGGCAATCTCTAACTTTGGAGTGTTTAGACTATTCATATTTAATGTAGATAATGTCATGTTTGGATGTATATTTCCCACACTAGGATTTGTCTTCTATGTCTTCTTTTTGTTCTTCTGTTCCTTTTGATTGCGTTTGTTGTGTTAGATATATTTACAGGACCATTTAAATTAATTTTAACTTCTTTAGTTATTTCTTAAGGATTTTAATTGAAAGATAAGAATATATACATATCTATTTATCAGTCTACTATAATAACTTAATCTCAGAAAAGTGCTGAAAACTTGCTCTAATGTACCTCCATGTCTTCACCCATTTCTGTATGTCAATCTCAATATATCTATGTATGATATAAATGTACAATATAAAATTATATGTATTGCTTTATACAATCTTATGTCTATTAAAGAAGTTAAGGCAAGAAATCTGAATAAGTATATCTATATAGCCTTTTATATTAATCCAAATAATTATAACTTCTGGTGCTCTTCATTTCTCCCTGTGAATGTGAGTCCCTGTCTGGAGTAATTTCTTTTCAATCTGTAGTATTGGCTTTAATATTTATTTCTAAGGCATGTTTTGGGTGGTTGAATTATATATCCCTAAAAAGACATGTTCATATTCGGAATCCATGTTCCTGTGTGAACCTATATGTAAATAGGACCCTTTGAAGGTGTATTATCACTTAAAGTATATACCCATTTGTGAATAGGAGCTTCTAAGATTCCATTTCAGGAATGGCATGAATGAATCAGGGTAGACCTGAATCTATAATACTGGATCCCTTATAAACAGAAGACATTTTGTCACAGTCAGCAGAAAAAAGGCACAGGAGGAGATCTAGGACATACCATGTAATGAGAGACTGCCATTACCAGAATTCTACAACTCCAGGAGAAAGCACAGCCTTGCTGACAACTTGATTTTGGATTTAAGAGTCTTTAAAACTAGGAGGCAATAAATTTCATTAGATCAAGGAATGTGTGGTATTTGTGATAGCAACCTGGCAAATCAAGACAGTATATTTGTTAAAAAACAAATTCTCTTAGTCTTTGCTTATCTTAAATAGTCTTTATTTTACTTTAATTTTGAGAATATAGAAATCATGGTTGACATTTTTTTCCTTGTGTGCTTTGACTATGTCAATCCACTGCTTTGTTGCCTCCACAAATGAATCTTACTGAGACTCCTCTCTAAGTGATTAGTCATTTATCCCTTGTTACTTTCAAGATCTGTCTTTGACTTTCATAGTTTGACTGTGATGTGTCATTTGCATCATATATGACAAAGCATTAGTATCCAGAGTATGCAAAGGGTTCTCACAAATCAAAAAAGGGAAATTCTTCAATAGAAAAAACTGGCAGAAGAAGAAGAAATGGAAAGACAAATTCCAGAAAAATAAAGAAAATGGTAAATAAACATGTGAAAACCATTCTGGAAAGTTATTTGGCAATATCCTCTAAAGCTGAACCTACATGTACACTATGACTTTAGCAATTCCACCCCAACAGATATCCATAAATATGTTCACCAGAAGACACATATGAGAATGTTTACTGCATCATTATTTGTAAATTCCCTGTTTCAGTGTCCCAGGGCTGCTGGAACAAAGTTCAGCAAACCAGGTAGCCTAACTAAAACTACAAATTCGTTGTCTCACGGTTTTGAAGGCTAGAAATCCATAATCAAAGTGTCAGGAGGGCCATGCTGCCTTCAAAACAAATAGTGAAGAATCTGTTTATACCTCTTCTAGCTTCTGTCAATTACATGCAATCTTTCCCTCCTTTGGCTTGTGGCAGCATGACTCCATCTCTGCCTCCATCACATGGCATCTTCTCTCACTGTCTGTGCCCAATTCTTTCCTTCTTATAAGGACATCAGTCACACAGGTTTAGTGCCAGACCTAATCCAGTTTGACCCCATCTTAACTAATAACAGCTTCTAATACCCTATTTCCAATTAAAGTCCTCTTCACGGGGCTGGGGATTTAAGACTTGAACATGTCCTGTTTGGGGAACACAATTTATAACACACCAAGCTGCAAAATGGAAATATCCTAAATGTCTGCCAATAAATTTGATATATTCATTAAATGAAATACAATGGGGGAAGCCCAAAGTACTCTCCCATGCTGCTGTGTATACAGAAGGCATTCTGTAAATGTCAGTTGAATCACTTTATGAATGTGAGGCAGCTGAAAGAAAAGGGACTTAGGTATAACTCCCAGCATGACCCTGAGCTGCTGGACATGGAGGAGTTCACTCCACCCAACTTAACCCAGGAATGAGGAGTAAGTGACATTAGAGCCGGGAGCCCTGCCTGTGCACTGACTTTCCTCAACAACGTCTCTGACATGTAATCAGCTCTGGGCCTTCCAATGAGCCTTTCCACCCTGGGAGGAGGCAGATGGCCACCACAGCACCATCACTGTGCAAAGGAAGACATTGAGGTAGGACTTCTCACCCACAGCTGATGCTCAGGATCTGGGCTTGGGTAGAGGTGGACATGGATTCCCTAAGCTTGCTCCAACTCTGGCTTGCCGAGGATGTGATGACACAGCATATCTCATGTCGCCTTGATCACCCTTGTCACCCCAACATACAGTGCAAGACTCCACCAGAAGACATTCTTTGTATTCTGTTCATAATAGGTACCCCAGGGTGCTCCCTCCACCGCAATGCCAGAGTAATTGGGACCTTCTTCACCTGGGCACAGGCAAGTCTTTGCCCATCTTAAGAGCCCCCTCCTTTGCCTGCCTGCATTGCTCTTCACTTAATCCACCCATACATGCTGGATTCGTCTTCAAGACTGTGCCCAGAGAACAACTCCTTGGGGTCTTCTACAAAGCTTGAACTTTGGGGTCAGCTTGAGCAAGGCTATACAGAATATCAGTTAATTTGAGCCACTTGGCTCTGATTCTAATGGGAAGTCATTGGAAGGTTTCATGCCAGAGAGTGATCATATCTGACTTTGATTTAATTTCAACCTCTTCATGGTACAGACTGAGAAATGAGATGAAGAAGGAAATTGTCTTTCTCAAGACTGCACAGCCAGTACCCAGCCCAGTTGTGTGTGGCAATCCATGTTATGAAACAACCCTTCTTATAATTCATCCATCTATAAGATTCTTTTCCTTATTGAGACACCAGCCCATGACTTTAACAGTTATTATCTCACATACACTTGGTGAACCAGGAATAAGAACCTAGAATGTTCCCCATTGTATAGGTGAGATGACTGGGGAAGTGCTGAGAGATAAAATGAAAAGGCCAAGGTCACAAAACTGATAAGTAGTAGGAGCAAGGTTTGAATGCAGCTCTATCTCTTCATGCCAGGAGCCCTGTCCGCACGCAGCCCTTCTCAGGGAGCTGTGGGAAGGGATATGTTGGTGAAACTCTGTCCAGGTTACAGGATGACATGTTTGAGGAGGATGAGTAGCCAGCAATGCTGAGGGACCTTCATGGAAGACTTATCCATGGAGGGTTGTCAGTTAAGTGTAGTGACCTCACTTCCTTGGAATTGACATCACCTCCTGGGAGACAGAGCATAACAGAACTTGTAACCCTGGTAACCAGGCACCAAAAATACACAGATAACCGCCTACCCATCTCACTTAGCTGGAGATGCTCAAGAGAGCAAGATGTTCTCCTGCTGTGTTCCTACTTCCAGAAGTACTGGGCCAGGAATGGGAATAAGACATTTTTTTATCCATGTAGACATTGGCTTAGTCCTCAACCATGAATCCACTGGCTGGTGACCAGCAGGTTGCCAAAGGTAACATAGTGTGGCTCAGTGTCATTCAATTCAAGTCATGCCACTACTTTCCTCCTACCTGGGCATCCCAATTCCCTCTACTTTCAGTGTGTGGAAGGCATGAGAAACAGGACCATCTCAGGCAGGAGCTAGTGATCTGGGTCTGGAAACGTGGTGGGGCCCTGCAGTTCACACCTCAGATCACAGATGGCTGGTGGAAAGGAAACTGGTGGTGGTGGAGGCAACAGTCATTATAAACGTTAGATCTGGGTCCCATTCCCAATGAGCTGGGTGGCGCATTCAGACACCATTCTGTGCCTGATCTGGGTCACAGAGGCAGTATGGGGTGCTCACCCTGCAGCGATCACAAGGCAGCCTCCTGACACCTTCTGCATGGCTACCTGGTACTCTGTTCACAGAGTTCTACACAGAAGAATGGCAAGGAGCAGTGCAAGTGTCCCTGCCAGTGCTGCATCCAGGTGAGAGCATGTAGAGTGGCATCTCCACACCAGGTCCTGGCCCTCCCATGGATTTGCCATCTGTGGGGCCCACAGTCCCACACCCAAAGGCTTCTGAGCCTCCATCCATCACCCACCCTACCACTCTGGGAAGCCATGCTCATGTGGAAAGTCACTTTCCACACATTTGTAGGAGCATCTAAAAAGAAATGCCCATATTATTTTAAAGGTCACTGAAGCTAAGGTTACCTTTGTATTTTACTGTTTGTCACCCCCTGAACCCAGGTGTCCCCTGGAACAGTTGACTGGGCTGTCCTTTACAACTTCTCTAAGATGTATGGATCTACGTCTCAAGTGTGGTTTTGACTCGTGAGGGAAAAGGGCTCATTTTATGATATAAAGGGGCTCACTTTATGGCATATGCATGTGCAAAATGCACACTCACATAACACATGCCCTTGAACTTTCCAGGCCAGGAACAGTAGCCTTATTCAGCTGAATAATATTCCAGAAGGAAGGTGGCATATCGCAGTGGCTTAGCGGCTACCTGCTCTCAGATCTTGAAGGATTTCCTTTCTGGGGCCATTTCCTCAGTGCTGGAGGGAATATCTTGAATGTGTCCTAATGACCTGTTCCCCCTCCCTGCCTGTCAGGAGAGAATTCCAGGATAGTAATGATGGGGTCACACACGTGCATAGGGAAATTTAACAGTTTCAGCCATAGAGCCTTGAAAAGACTTCAGCAGTTTAGTTCCCTGCATCCCCCTGCCCGGCTGTTCACATTGCCTTTAATTCTGACCAATGGGCTAGAGGGGAAAAGGGCACCACTTGAGTGCTGTGTATTTCAATTGTCCAGTGAAAGGTAGAGTCCCACCAACCAGCCATTTGGGTTTGCTCTTCTCTGAAGCTTCTTTTCAGATCCTCAGCCCTGGAGGTTCTTTCTCCCACCTGGAAACTCCCTGCATTTCCCCATTTCCTGGAGCAGGGATCACCATGGCTGCAAATTCTCAGAAGTCCCTTTAATTCAATGACAGAAAAATCAGTGTATTGCTTGGGAATCAAAGTTGTTCTCATAATCTTTGACTTCTCACACTGCATCCAAAGTGGGGAGAATGAGATGTGAGCAGACCCTTTCTCTTCATGTCCAGAGCAGACCACGCCTCCCATAGGACTGAGGGAGTATCACGTGGCCCCAGTGGGAATGGCTCCAATCTCTGACCTGCATGACCCTGAGCAGCCTCTTGAGGATTCCTTAAGTCAAGAAGGGGATGATTTATGAGGACTCATGGAAATCATGGTCTTTCCAGGCAGAGAAACAGGGAGGTTCTACTGCTCATCAGTTGATGGAATGACAAGAAGGGGCTAATAATCCAATTATTCCTTCAGGTCAATTCTATTTTTGAGGCTGGGAACTTGTTCTGCTACAGGCACTCCTGCCCCACTTCTTGCCCCAAGGCAAAGAGGCCTGGGTGAAGGGGTCTGCACCTCCCCATGCTCCTGGGGTTTATGGGCCAATGCTGACCACGTGCTCCTGCTCTTCCCCTTCACAGTGTGGAAACAAGGTAGCACTGAAGAGGACCCAGAACAGCCAGATGCACACCGACAAGGCGGGCCCTTGGGAGAAGCTTGTGGAGCCCCTGCTGCCTGCTGTACTGGAGAGTGACCTCGCTCCTGTGGACTGAAGGAGCCCGTGATTCCTGTGGACTAAAGGAGCACAACCCAGGGGACCCAGAGGTCAGTAGAGCATGAGGGTGGGGATGGGGTCTTGCTGGAGGATTCAGGTCTACCGCACTTCCTTCCAGCCACCAGGGATCCAGCACCCAGCCCAGCAGCAGTGACACCTCCCATTGCAGTGTCCAGCTCCAGCGTGGATCCGACCTGGGCAGTGGGGATGCAGCTGCCTCACATCCCACATATGTGGCCAAGGCCTCCAACCATGATCAGGAAATCCACATGAGCCTTGCCCGAGTCCCCTGATGGCCAGGAGGAGAAAGTGCCTGCCCGCAGCTTCTTCCTAAAGGCCCTTTCCCTGGTCCTCCCTCCCCAGTGTCGGTGTTCCCTTCACCACACCCACAAAAAGGGTGGAGGACTCCCACCTTGAAAGATATTCTTAAAGCGCCCTGAAGACTATCAGCAGCCTGGGGTTTCCTCCAGGCTCTAGGACTTCTCCTGATCTTGCTGTCTTCCACAGTTTGGGGACTCGACCCCCATTCCATGCCTGGACTTGCCAGGGGTCACCTCAACCTCCCATCAATACCTCCTCCTCTTTGAACTGCCCCATGCCTGGGGCCACACTGTGCACCCCCAGCACCTCGTACTTGGGGCTGCTCTATAACAAGCAGGTGGACGACTCCATCATCCACATAAGCCTGGATGAGTTCAATGGCAACAATTACAAGAGCATCGTGGTGAGCTGGGCAGGTGGCAGTCCCTGGGTCCCCTCACTGGGTCAGGCAGTGAATGAGGAATGATTGATATATGCCCTCCTTGCCCTCTTGGAGCTTCTATACTAGTGGGTTGGGAAGGACAGACATTCAAATAGACCCGGACGGAGCAAAGACTGTGGGTACAAAGGCAGTCAGGACTGAGGATGGTAGATGGAGATTTGAAGCTGCCATCTTGAGGCCAGACAGCCTGTTACGACCTCACTGGGGTAGCCTTCGAGAGGAGGGATGGGGGGACAGCCTTGAAAGCGCCTAGCACAGCATGTGCCTGGACCATCTGAGGAGCAGTAAGGAGAACAGAGGTGAAGGGGCAGAAGTCAGGGGATGAAATGAGGTCAGAGAGGACATAGGGGTGGGGTCACATCGGGCCATGTTTGGGACAGACCAGAAAAGTCAGAGGACTTGCGTGTGTGCAGTGAAGGGGTTGCCCTGGGGTGTTGATGGCAAGGGGTCCAGATCCTGGATAGATAGGCAGATCATGCAACCCATTCCCCACACGCACAGGTGCTGGCTCAAGTGTCATGTTACACATCTACCTGGGGTGCATTTCTCTGGCCACCTACAGCTAGGGGTTGGTAACCAACTGTGACTTGAATGACACTTCATCTGAGACCTGCCTCTGTCCAGGCACTCGGGGTAAGGCAGGTGAGGTCTGTTGTCTGCCTCAGCACAGGTTCAACACATGTAGCCCCATGGACATCCAGCTATTCCTTCTCCCTGACATCCAGGCTGGGACTAGCTGTCTGTTCTTGTAGTTCACTTGTATTGTCACACTGCAGGAGCTTGTTTCAGGGTACAGATCCCAGGGGCAATGAGATGCATGAGTGTGCTGGGAGGAGGGGACAGAGACCTGTCCAGGCTGTCCACATCCGTCTCCAACATTCTCCTTTATGATGGCCCTATGTCCTTAGGGCCCTTGGAGGCAGTAGCAGCTGTGCAGACCAAGGACCCAAGGGAGAGGGCTGAGTCCTCAGGGGAAGGAGAAGTGAGGCAGGGGAAGTCTTATCAGAGATGGGGGCTGTAACCGTTGGCCAATTTGATGTAATTATGAATTCCAAAAATATAATTGGATCATGCTTTTAAACTGATCTGTTAATCTGGGCATGATTAGGTTATGATTAGAGCGTTGACTGGGCCATGTCAGTAGGGCGTTGAGCCCCACCCCTTGGTGGGTGGGGAATCGAATATAAAAGGCAAGGCAAAGAACAGAGTTGAAGCAGTCTTTTGAGAAGCAGTTTTGATGTAGGAAAGACGTCTCCAGGAGAAGAGAAGCAAGCCGTTTGCCTGATTGTCTACAGCTGACCTTGTGGAGGAAACAGGAGCTAAGCCCGGAGAGAAACGCAGCCCCAGGAAGAGAGGAACCCAAGAAGCCCGAATCCTGGCAAACACTGGCAGCTGTCTTGCTCTAACACGTGGCAATGGACTGTGGTGAGAGGAGAAACTTAACACTTTATGGCCTGGTATCTGTGGACTTCTACCCCAAATAAATACCCTTTTATAAAGACCAACCCATTTTTGGTATTTCACATTAGCACCCCTTTTGGCTGACTAATACAGGGGCTCAAGGATTCGAGAAGACCCTCCTCATTCCACGGCAGTCTTCCAGTGGAGCATGAGAAGTCAATGAGTCCCCTCTTCACCCAACCCCACCTGGGGGCTCAGGGCCCTGTGCTCTGGTGACACAGCTCCAAAAGCATTCCAGCCACTACCCTTGAGGGAGCCATCTTCAGGGCCCAAGTACTGATGGCCTGTCCTGTTGTGACACTCCCCAGTTGACCTGCCAAGATAGGGCTCCAGCCGTGATTCACAGAGCCATGGAGAAGCACAACCTGAAGGAGAATCCAGAGGATTACAAGCTGGTGCAATTGATTTCACAGGATCAAAGTACATCAGG
The DNA here is from genome assembly GCA_029593785.1 of Cabassous unicinctus. Lineage (NCBI taxonomy): Eukaryota > Metazoa > Chordata > Mammalia > Cingulata > Chlamyphoridae > Cabassous > Cabassous unicinctus. The sequence goes on from JAQZBX010014709.1 coordinate 29,491, forward strand.
GGGCTCACTGGAGAGGGCAGCAGGGAGGGGGTGGTCCACACACCACATCCCAACACCCAGGACCAAGGGCTTCTGCCAGAGAAAACCTGCCAAGAGGATGGTGGTCACAGTCTTGCACCCATCTCCACCTGTCCTGAGCAAGCCCTTCATGTATGCAGTGAATTCCCCTTTCGGATTCCGACTCCCTGTGTTATCCCCTCCCTGGACATGACTCAGGCAGTGAGGAAACTATTAGAGAACTGTCATCTTCAGGAGCCAATAAAAAGGCCTTCTCCTCTTGGCCATTGGCCTTGAGGCCAAGCCCATAGGCTTCCCTCGCAGGACATCCTTTGGACAAGACATGATGTGTTGTGCCTCCGTTATCTATCATGACTGCCACAGGTACAAATGACAAATATTAAATACAAGCATGTATGATGCTAAAAACAAAGCAAAATCACCTTCATCCCCTTTGGAGCCTCTGGGGAGCCAAATCAGTATTCACCACAGAGACACAAAGCCAGGCAGTCTTGGTTCTGGATCCATGGAGCAGTTACTTATGACCTCTCTGCCTGCTTCTCAAACCCAGTGGATGAGGAAAGTAGTCAATGTGAGGTTAGTATGTCCCTGTGCCTAAAGGTTAACTTTATTTCTTTTTCTTGAGCTGATCATGCTCTCTCAAGCATTAATCTCTGGTACCATTCCAAACTCCCTGGAAGTTGTTTTTTAAATCTTAACTTCCATCACCTTCGTGGTGAGATGGCCAGGGTGGGTGGGACCACGTCCTACAGAAAAGGAAGACTGAGGCCTAGAGGGGATAAGGATCTACAAAAAGAGGCACACATTCAAGGCAGGAGCAGGAATTCCAGTCCAGCATTGCCTTATAGCAGGCTGTAGGCCAGAGTAGACAGGTGGTACATAGAATCAGAGAGGAAGTCCTTTCTTGTGGTGAGGTACCCCAAGGTGGGGAGGCCTCACTGTCTCGCTTCTCAAGAGGCCTGGACTTGGCCTGCCATTTCCTGGTTTTCAGTAGCCTTGTACCAAGGAGTGCGGGATTCAGGGGACATGTCTGCATTCTATAAGGCTTATTCCAACTCCAAAATCACCATCAGTGAAAGCATCAGGGTATGGGGAGTGGGGTGGCCAGAATGGAGTGAACTCAGCCAACTCTAGGTTGAGGTTGCCAGTGGTGGAGGCTGGTCACTTTTGAAACACTTTCCCTGGGGTAAAAACTTCTTGATTCTTGCCTTTGTTTAGGGGTCAATCAGAGTGGTCCTTGGTGGTCCTGGATCTGGATTGGGTGACTCATGTCTGTGGCTCACACTGGCCCTCATGGGGATCAGAAGGGGTGGGGTGGTCTGTGGCCCCTGGTAGCACAGCTGATTGCCCCTCTGTCCATCTCCACCAGAGCTGAGGATCCCTGACGATGCCATCTTTTATGCAACGGCCTCATCAGGAAACTATCATTTCCTCTTGACCAAGCGGAACTTTCCCATGGGGACAAAAATCAATAAAGGAGCCCACTCAATCATTCTTCGAAGGAAGAAGAAAGACTCACGTTCCCAAGGAACAAGAGAGGCTCTGTTGCCTGCCAACCTCAGGGTCACCCTTCTTGATCTAGCTGGTCAGGAAGGTTAGCCATCCCAAATCAGAATATGCCAAGGCAGGCAAGCACTTCTTTCCCAACCAGCCAGCCTGCATCTACTCCCAACTCCAGTATCACCCCTGAAGCCCTCCTCCTGCCTGGCATAACCCTTGACCGGCTGTCCTGGACACCAAATACAACCACTCGCTGCCTGAGGGGTCACAGCTCTTTCCTTGGGCATATGAGTGCCCACCCCTGATGTTGCCAGAGATCCCATCCCTGCCTTGCCACACTCTAGCCTTTCAAAGCTAGAACAAACATTCTATCATCAGAAACTACCAGGAGTAACTGCTTCCCCACCTACCTTCACCCTAGTCCCTCACCCCTGCAGAAGAAGCAGGAGGTCATTTACACCCAAAGATTCAAGGACTGAAGGAGGACGGGCCCAGCCAAGCCCATGCATGTTAAATCTCAATCAAGCCCCTCATGAGCCACAAGCCCTTGCTTCTTAGGGTTTATGGGGCCACAAGTTATAAGCTTGTGGGACAGTGTATTTCAGGGGATGGGTGGATTATTAAAATTTTTTGTATATCAAAACAAAAAATTACCTATTTTATGGGTATAATATTTATTTTTTGTAAATACCAAATCCTTTACTTGAATAGCATATTAAATCTTTTTTCCTACTGCAGCCAGCTAGTTGAGTTTTGGTTCTTTCTTGTACTGTGGTGAGTTGAATGAGATACCTCCTCTCGCATGGTCCTTCAAGTAAGAAATCATGCAGGGTGGCATTTTATTGTACACAGGAAAAGTGAGCAGGGCCACTGAACCTTTCCCGCTTTACTGACACAAACATACAAGCCACCTTTCCAGAGTAGATTAGTCAGTGTTCTTTAAGGAAACAGAACAGACAGGAGATATCTATAAATATTATGAAATTTGATAAGAGTGTCTCATGCAACTATGGGGTTGCACAAGTCCAAATTCCATAGGGCAGGTAGCAAAACAGGAACTCCCATGAAGACCAAGACCCTGGGCAAACTGGCTGGCTGGAATAGTGATGTCAATTCCCTCTTTTGATGGCTGAAATCATCACTTCTCCATGTAATGCCTTCATCTGATTGGATGAGACATCTCGCACTACTCAACAAAACCTCCTTGGTTGACTGTAAATGTAAACAGCCATAAATGCAATCAACTTACTGATGATTTAAGTACACAAAATGTCCTCACTGTAACAAGCCAATGTTTGTGTGACCAAACTAACAAGCCCCATTACCAGGCCCATTTGACATACGAGTGTAACCATCACACAGAGCAAATGTGCACTTCAGTATCAGCACCCTGGCCAGGAGTTGAGTCTGATTATCTGACCTCCCTGGCATTAGAGGTCATAGGACCTTCTTCAAGGCATAGCAGCCTTCTCATGAATTTGGGTATCATTCCAAATTACGTTTGAAAGGGCCATTTCCTGACCCAGAACAATGGTTACCTATATATGGAAGTATGTACAAAAGTTACATACTGAAGGGCTGGGGATGGTAAGGAAGCAGGTAGGAGATTCTAGGCAGCAGAGAACATAAGTGTGAGCTTCAAGGTGGCAGTGTGTAGAGATCCCATGGGAAAGAGTGTGGAGAATTACTGGTTGGGGCAGGGATTGTGAGATGGATGGGAGTGGGCAAGAAGTAGCATATAGGAGAATGACAACCTGAAGGATTTATACCAGGTCCTGTGGCACTGGAGGGTCTTCAGAAGGACAAAGATTTGAGGAAAGCAGAGTTTCCTTCAAACCCTTTTGGAATATTCTTGCAAGGTAACAGGTAAGGGGGAGGAAGATATATATGAAAAGATAAGGCTTAAGTTAAGGAGACCTGAATTCCTTTCTCTGAGTCCATTACAGAGAAATGTTAGAGGAAGAGGGGGTGTGTCTTCCATGTGGATTGAGATGGTGTTTTCTTCTCTTCTCACCTTTTTTTTCCTTCTTAACTGGTGTCAATTCTTGAAAAAAAGATATTTTGTCAGGATGAAAAAACAGTGATCATTTAGCTAAGAGAACACTTGTGCCCAAGGCCAAGTCTCCATCAGTGTCACAGAAACAACTAGAGGCCAAAAAATCTTCAATAAGTTTCAGAGTCCTTGACAGGGCCAGTGTTTCAGGACTCTCACACTTTGTTACTTGGAAGCCAAACTTGTAAAGACATTTTTCAGTGCAATCATTATGCATCATAAATGAATATGTGATGAGAATATACATCAAATGGAAAAATTACATTGCTATTAAAACCAACAATTTTATTATGTATTTATGTACTTGCCTGATAAAAAATAAGTGCATCTCTACAAGGAAGCATGTAAAGTTATACAAGGCTGAATGGCTTGTATAAGCAAAATAGAAGTTATTGTGTACATGCCAATCAACTAGGAACATCTGAATAAATGACAGCCATACATCATATAGATTGTCATGTGGTAATTAAAAATAATGGGAAAAGTATAATAACGAGACTGATGTACATTTACCTACCTGAAAATATCTCTAAAACTTTACAAGCTTAAGAAAATATGACAATCAATACCCATGTTCTATAATACATATATATGTATATACACTTGTGTGCATATGTGTGTGTGTGCCTATGGTGAGTATGAGGGGACAGGTCTGGCAGGTGTGAAAAGATGGGCAAGGGCAGAGGGACTAGGCCAAATTGAGCGTGTGAATGGCAGTCTCTGGAGGAAAACAGCAGGAGGACTGCAGAGAAGGGAGCAGTGAGGGTTTGAGCACAGGTCGGAAGTATAGAGAACCAAAATGGGATGGAGGGGGAAGACAGAAGAGGCAAGCAATGCAGGAACAAAGAGGGGAGGGCCTTGAAGGGAATGCCCCAGGGATAAGGTCAAGGATTGAATGGAGGACATATAGGACAAGTAGTGAATGCTTCCTCTATCACAGTCTCCCCCTGTTCCCACCCTGGAATATATTTTCTTTAGTTTTGTTTGTTCAGAATTGCAATAGGTATTTTCTCAGATACAGAACCCTCCTCCCCAAGAACTTTCCACCACAAGTCATACTACAACTCTCCAGTGTCACAAAATGAGCTGTCCTAATACATTCCCTGGTATTAATCACCCAAGAATCATTGGTGGGGGGAGTATGAATAATATATGTGCAAAATACCATATAGAATTGAAAATAAAAACAGGTAGCCATACCCAAAGAGTTATCCACATGAATTAAACAGATGGCACAGTAACGGGACATCTTGACTGAATCCCATTATTTATTTATTTAAAAAGAAACTTCAGATTACATAAATGTTACAAAAAAATAGAGGGGATTCCCATATGCCCCACTACCTCCTCCTCCCAAACTTTCCCACATTAACAACATCCTTCATTAGTGTGGTACATTTCTTACAATTGACGAACACATATTGAAGAATTGTCACTTACTGTAGATTATAGTTTATATTATACTTTATACTCTGTCCCGTGCAACTTTGTACTTTATAACAAAATATATAATGGCCTATATCTATCATTTCAACATCATGCAGGATAATTCCAATGTCCTGAAAATGCCTCCATATTACACCTATGTTTCCCTCTCCCTCCCCTCAGAACCTCCTGTGATCAGTGCCTCAACATCAATGATAAGAGTTCGTCCATTGCAAGAATAATAAATCTGTAGTAGAAAAATATTAAGTCTACTTAAGTCCATTGTTCATTCCCCATTCTTGAGGTATTGGGGATGATGATGCCCACTCTGTCTCTAATTCAGAGGGGGCTTAGATCCCATGGGGCAGATGGATGGAAGCTTCTGGCTTGCCATTTCAGACTCTTTTTATTCCTTGGGATGGGTGTTATCTATCATCATTACGTTGTTAGTTGTCCTGGGTGAGTCCAATTAACTGTAGAGTAGATGTTGCAACTCTGCTGAGATTCAGGGCCCAACTGGCACATGAACAGACCAAAAATTTAAGTCTCTGGACATAGACCTATCAAGTATAGTACTAACTATAGGTTCAGATAGAAGGGACAGAAGAGCCATGTATAGGGAAACCACAAATGAGTCAACTCTGTCATACTGGGAAGCATAAATTCCAAGGTAAGGCCCACTGGAAGGGAGGCAAAGTGCTGAGCTGTCTGCCCTGCCTATCTTGTCTGGATGTCTCTAGAGCCTTCAGGATCCCCACTATTTGAGGCTCTATTTATTGTGGCAGTCAATGAGACCCTGCTGAAACATGCTTAGGCATAACCTCTGGAATGACCTCCGGACTCACTTTGAAATCTCTTAGCCATAAAAACTGATTTATATTTACCATTTCCACCTTACAATCAAAGTCTTTTTCCAGGTGCATTGCTAGTTGCGCTTGGTAATAATCCCTCGGAGGAATATCCCTGGCATTCATGTCCCATGCCAGTGGGAAAGTAGTGTGTTTATATGCAGAGTTTGGCTTAAAGAGAGGCCACATTTGAGCAACAAGGAGGCCCTCAGGAGGGAACTCTCAGGGAACATATAATACTAGGCTAAGTTTCAATTTCAAAAGAAAAGGTTCATAAGTGTAATCATGAATATCAAAAGCCTGGTGCAATGGCCCATCCTTCACTAGGCACTGTCCCTGTATGCAGGGGATTCTTGCTGTCCTATTAGAGAATGTAGCAGAACTCCCCAGGATGGGAAGTCAATATTCTTTTGGTTATCGTGTGGATATCCACCCACCGTGAGAATGCCCCAGGAACACTTGAACACATTCATATGCCTTAGAGGCAAGCCACAGATGAACCCCCTTCCATACATCCACCCTTCACTGACTCCCCACACCACTGTTTCACCCCTGGCACAGTTGTCACTCTTCTGTGATCCCAAACCTTTCCAAAGATGAAGCCAAAAAAATAACCAAATAAACAATATGAAAATGAAATAATAATTTTTAAAATAACAAATAAAATACAAAAAACTTATGAAGAAATTTTAAATAATAAAAAAAAATTTTTTTAGACATTATGTCCTTCATCACTGTAAGGTCTGTTGTCTTGTATGTACAATGACATTTTCTTCTGTATATTCCCCTAGTGCCTTTTTTTTTTTTTTTTTTTTAATTTTATCTTCACAGAAGCTTTAGGTTACAGAAAAATCACATAGAGAATATAGGGGATTCCCATATACTGAACGCCCTTCCCCTTTTCCCCTCTTCCCTATTAATAACATTTTACATGTGGATGGTACATTTGTTACAGTCAATGTACAAATATTGAAGCATTGCTACTAACCATGGTCATACAGAGAATACAGAGCTCCTGCATACCCATATATTATCACCTTGCATTAGTGTGGTACGTTTGTTATAATTGATGAAAGATTATTTTTATAATTCCACTATTAACTATAGTCCATGGCTTACATTAGAAATCACTGTGTTGTACCGTTCTATGTTTTTATCATTTTTCATTTTAATAAAGAATTCAATCTCTAATTTTCCCTATAACCATTTTCAAATACACAATACAGTGGTGTTAGTTACATTTATGATGTCAGCTACTATCACCGGTTCTCCATTATTAAAACTTTTCCATCTCCTGCTACAGCTTAACTCCCCATTTCCTATCCCCAACTTGGCCCCTGCAAATACATACTCCAGCTTATATAATTATTTGATATTACTGAGCTCATATGATATTTGTCCTTTTGTGTCTGGCTTATTTCACTCAACATGATGTCTTTAAGGTTCATCCATATTGTTGCATGAATCAGAACTCCATTCCTTTTTATGGCTGAATAATATTCCATTGTACGTACATGACATGATTTATTTATCCTTTCATCCGTTGATGAACACTTGGGTCGCTCCCATCTTTCAGCAATTGTAAATCATGCTGCTATGAACATCAGTGTCCAAATATCTGTTTGAGTCCCTGCTTTCAATTCTTTGGGGAATATAACTGGAAGTGGGATTGCCAGGTGTTTGAGTTTGCCAAGGCTGCCAATGCAAAAATACCAGAAATAGGTTGGCTTTGATAGTAGGGATTAGGTAAAAGCTTACAGTTCTGTGGCTGTGAAAATGTGCAAATCAATGCAAATCCTGAATCATGCCACATGACAAGGCAAAATGGCAGGCCTGCCAGTCTCTCTTTGCCTTCTCCTCCAGGCTCATCTTATCTTTTAGCTTTGAGCTGTTCTACGGGCCTAGATTCTTGGGTGGCACATTTTTCAGCTTCTCCACTGATTCCAGCTTCTGAAGTCTCTCTCAGCCTCTCAAGGCTGTGTTTCTGCAACTGTAGGCAATTCTGGAGTCCTTTCTCTCACATGGCAGGGGCAAACTGCTGGCTGTCTTTCTCTGTGTTTTTCTGTTCTCAATTCTCAGTTTATATAAGACCCCAGCAAGAGGGCCTAGACCTAGCCTGGGTAATGCCTCAGTGATATAGTCCAAAGACTCTAAAGCAATTCAATCAAGGCCCAAATCTAATAAAAAAAGGTCCCATATACAATAGGCTTTCATGCACAAGAATTATGCTTAAGAGCATAATTTTCTGGGGTCCACAAAAGACTCAAACCAAGACAGCATGTAATATGGTAATTCTATACTTTACTTTCTGGGGAATCACCAAACTGTTTTCAACAACAGCTATATCATTTTATAGTACCATCAACAATGAATGAGTGCTCCTGTTTCCCCACATCCTAACATTTGTTTTCTTTTCTTTTTCTAATAGTAGCTGTTCCAGTGGTTGTGACAATAGAACCTTCCACAGATCTTTCCTGCATAACTGCATTTCCAATCCTGACTTCCACTGAAATGGCTGACCATTCTATATTCAGTGAAACCATCACATGGAGCCCTCTTCTCTGAGGATGTGCTTTCTGGAAGTTCAAGGAGGTCACTGATAAACCACTTTTGGCCCTAATCATAGAGTACACCATGTGGATAGGCTCAGAACTTTCCAAACCATCAATTCTGGTTTCTTTGTTCTTAAGAGTCAGTTTTTAGCTTATTGTTTTCCTCTCACATTTTACTATAAGCTGTAAGGAAAAACCATACTGTACTTTCCATACTTACCTTGAAAATATCCTCAGCTAAATATTCAAGTTCATTGCTTTCAAGTTCTATCTTCCATCTGACATCAGAACTCAATTTATTCAAGGTCTCTCCACTTTAAAACAAGGAATGCCTTTCTCTCAGATTCCAGTAACATACTGGTCATTTCCTTCTAAGGTTCTTTGGAAGTGACTTTAGCATACATATTTCTACCAACAGTCTTTTTTTTTT
>JAQZBX010014710.1:0-38325 GCA_029593785.1 Cabassous unicinctus
TGCACTTCCTCAATAAACTCTCTTGGTTCCTGCTCCCACCGGAGAACAAAGCCTCTTGCCTATTCTTTCATCCTGCCTGTTTCCCCTGGCGTCAGGCCTCCAGCTATAAGCGGAGGGGCCCTCTGACCACGGTCAGAGATCTCCGCCAGGGAGGATCACCTCTACAGTAAGTTAGAGAGACCAGCGCCAAACAACAATTCATCTCAAGACTTTTTCTGGTTTCTCTTGCAATTTCTGCTTTAACCCACTGATTATTTAAAGTGTGCTCTTTAATCTCCATATATTTATGGGTTTTCCTCTTTTCCATCCATTATTGATTGCTAGCTCCATTCCATTATGATCAAAGAGAGTGTTTTGTGTAATTTCAATCTTTTTAAATTTATTGAGTGTTATCTTGTGACCCAACATATGGTCTATCCTGGAGAAGGATCCATGAGCACTTGAAAAGAATGTGTATCCAGCTGTTAGGTATAGTTGATTTATCATATTTTTCAGGCTCTCTATTTTCTCCAATGTTGGTATCACAACTCAGTTCTGTTTTAGTTAGTATTTGCATGGAAGATATTTTTCCAGTCTTTCAATTTTAACCTGATTGTGTACTTACATCTGACGTGAGTCTTTTGTAGACAGCATATAGATGACAAATATTTTTTAATCCATTCTATCAGTCTATGTCTTTTGATTGGGGAGTTCAAGCCATCAACATTAAGTGTTATTACTGTAAAGGCATTACTTACTTCATCTGTTTTGTCATTTGGCTTTCTGTTGTCATACCTTACTTTGTTTCCTTTTTTACCCTATAATTTACCCTTGTTGATACTCTTATTTTTAAACTCTTCTCCAAGTCTCTTGCCTTTGTTTTTCCTTTTAGGCTGGCTGCAGCTATCCCTTTACTATCTATTTAATTTTGGTCTTTAAGTAACATACTCTATCAGTTCTAATTTGTCTTTGAAGACTTTGAAATGACCATCATTTTTGAAGGACAGTTTTGCCAGATACAGAATTCTTGGCTGGCAGTTTTTCTCTTTCAGTACCTTAAGTACATCATACCACTTTCTTCTTGCCTCCATTGTTTCTAATTAGCAGTTGGCACTTAATTTTATTGAGTTTCCCTTGTATGTGATGCTTTGCTTTTCTCTTGCTGATTTCAGGATCCTTTCTTTATCTCTATTTGTCATTTTGAATAGTAGGTGTCTTGGGGTAGGTCTATTCAGATTTCTTCTCTTTGGGGTGACTTGTCCTTCTTGGATATTAATATTTATGTCTTTCATAAGGGTTCAGAAATTTTTGGTCATTATTTCCTCACATATACTTTCTGCCCCTTTTCCATTCTCTTCTCCTTCTGGGACACCTATAACACATACGGTTCTTTGTTTTGCATTGTCATTCAATTCCCTGAGACTAAGTTCCATATTTTCCATTCTCTTCTCTTTCTGTTCTCTTGTGTTTTCCAATTTGGATGTTCTGTCTTTGAAGTCACTAATTCTATTTTCCAGCAATTTAAATCTACCCTTATGTGCCTCTAATGTATTTTTAATCCCATCTAACATGTCTTTCATTCCCATGAGCTCTGTTGCTTTTCTTTGCAGTCTTTTAAATAATTGTTTATGTTCACGCATTATCTTCTTAATATCCTTTTTCTCTTTGGTCATATTTTCTTCCAATTCTTTGTATTGATTTAGAAGAAATTGTGCTTATCACTGATTAATTGTCTTAAACCCTACATCTCCTCAGGATATATTGGTTTGTTCCTTTGGGTGGGTCATCTCTTCCTGTTTCTTAGTATAGCTTGTAATCTTTTGTTGATGTCTAGGCATCTGAATATATTGGAAAATTTACTCTGGTGGCCAATTTCTCTCTCTTACCTTGTGTTTTATTTCAGAGTTTTGTTTTAATATTTGGTTTAACTTATACCAAGTCCTTAAAATTGCCCAGCTTAAATTATCAAAATCAGCACAGGGTCTCACAAATGGGGCAAAGATTTTATCCCAGGGGATGGGATAAAGAGAGCCCTTAAATGGTTTTTTCTTCTTGTAATTTCCAGATTGTCAAGCAGATTGTGCTTATTGGTACACATTTCCATGAAGGTGTGGGGGGGGATCACTAGACTAATTAAACTGATCTTAGCAAAACCTTGGATTTTACTGATGTGGAAATAGGTCAATGTTGTGAATGGACAAAGTTATTCGGCAGGTTCATTAAGGAATTTGGAATAAAGACCAGAAGAAGATCTCTAGCAGTCAACTGGTTTTGTGAACCTGGTGAAACACCTGGTTTCTGATGCACAAGTTTGCCAAAATACCTGCTAAAAATATTAATTACTTTATCCCCTCAGATTCAAACACCTAACAGAGAAAATTTAACTTTATTTACACATGCTTTGCAAATTGCTCTATTTGCTCAACATTGCAAGAAAACATTTATTACACTCACTTTAGATAATCTATTATTAGTTTCATATCATGGAGAAGTCTATCCAGAGACTTTCTGAGCCTTGCACACATTTAGTAGTGTTGAATTCAAGTATAAACTACTAGAGCAAAAAATGGGTCTTGGAAGTCATCCATCTTATTACTTTCACTTGAAGTGTTAGGAAGTTGAGGCTTGTACACCCAACATCTTACACCCTACACTTTATTGTTCACCCTATTTACTGTATGATTTCAAAATATCACATGTAGTCATTCAGCCATTATCTTGCCCTTGGTATTTGTCTGCCTGGGCTGCCCTTCCTGATCATTTCTGACTGATGAGATTCTCCTCACTATTCAAGTGAGATAAATATACTGGTGAAAAGGTTTTGAATTCAATACTAACAGAATCATGTCATCTCCAAAATCATGAATAAATCTTCACATTAATTGCTCTTTATCTTCTTATTTGTGTCAATCTTTTTTCATAGAATTTGCACTGTAATTGTCAAATTACATTTTACTTAGCTCTATAAGCTCCCTTCCTCAAATAAAAAGAAAAATATAAATTTCTTGGAATTAAGCAACAATGATACATTCTGTTTGAAAAGAAATTGCTGAAGAAGCTTATCTATAGCTCTAAAGCAAATGTGATGTTTTCATAGGAATCTCAATTTTATGCTAGGATAAGATCAGGCTCTAAATGCAAATTTCTATTTGATTTCATTTATATTATATCCCTGCCTTGACAATGCTATCAGGTCAAAAACAGATGAATGGTTCCCAGTGGGTAAGAATGGCTAAGGGTTTGAATTCATAGCATCACAGAGGTAGTTTTTGGAGGAAGATTTCTTTTTCATGCTTATAGAAATTGGCACACACGATGTCAAAATCTAAGGCGTATACTCTAGTTATTATATGTATATATATTTTTAATATTATATGTATAGTTTAATTTATTTTTATTTTATTTTATATTTTATATTATATGTATATTTTTATTTTTAAGACAAAACAATATAATAATATGAGAATAGTAATATTGGTGATTCATATACATGAAAAAAGCTTAGTTTTCTTTTAACCTCCCTGCCCTGAAAAGCCTGGGGAAGGAGGAATTGGAATGCTTCACCAGAGTATTTAACAGGAGAGATCATTTTGGACTATATAGTCATTTTTAAAACATTTGTATTTACTTAAATGTATGGTGTTATATGTAACATTTTAAAACTCATAAAATCAAGAGAAGAAAACCAAACCAGGAAAGAATGACATTATTAATTCTTAAGCTTAGAATAACACATCCACAATTTAGTAAAATAAGAGGTTGACCAAATAAAGTAACAATTTCTGAGATATGACACATACCTCAACAGATTTTGGGCAAGGACTTCCAGGATTATGGAGGAATAGAGAGTTACAGCAATCAATTCTGTTCCAGAAAAATAGCTAGAAGATTGGCAAAAACTTTCTGGAACAACTACTCTAGGCCTCAGGAGAACTGGGGAAGACTAGGCATCACCCAGAACAGAAAGGGTCAACGAGGAGACTCTGTGGTCAGTATCTGTGAGAATCCCTGGCAGCAGCTGCTGCTGGTGCCCAATCCCCACTCCCAAAGAAGACTGCATCTGTGCCTCTGATTCTCAGGAGGTGACTGTGGACTGAGAGAGCCACAGGGATCCACTTCCCCAGGAAAGGGGAGGGGTCAGGACACAGTTCACTGCTGATCCAGCTTATCACAGGTGAATTTGGTCTATGGTCCCATGGTTTCCACACTTACTAGCCAGGTATGTCCATACCATTGCCTTCACTTGGGCACCAGCAGAGAGCTAAGGATACCTGGGCTTCATTAATACAATCTTATCTGACTGGGACTGGTTGCCATCCCTGATATATAGGGGAGTGAAACCTTTTTCCTTCTTTGGAAGAGGGAGGATGCACAGTGGGTAGCAAGTGGCTTCAAATCAGCAAGTTCGAAATGCAAAGCTTTTCTCCAAATAGCCTGCTTGGAAGAGGGTCTTTCCTGGTATGGCTTGGGAATGCCTTCCCAGTCATGGTTTCAGACAACACAATCTCTCCAAGGTTTTGAGTGGAAAGGTTTGCTGAAGAGTGCCTTCTGTAGGCAAGGCAGAAACATTAATGTTCAAGAATTTTTTTTAAAATAGGCTTTTTGATGCCTTCACTTTTCCCCAAGGCCCTTGGAAACTGAACAGCACGGTATTAGTGGGTCCCTGATCCAAAGTGTGATCAGTTAAACTAGGGCAATTTTAAAGCCCTAGGATAAGTTGAACAAAAAATCAAAGAACAGTTTTAACACAAAGCCACACAAAAATAAAGCCATAAGCAACAGAGAAAAACTGATCCTCAGAGTAAAGGAACCATAATAATAAGATGTTGAGACATCAGCAAAAATTAGAAGCTATATTAAGAAACAGGGATATATAGCCCAGTTAAATGAAAAAAGCAAAACAGCAGAGGAGACACAGGATTTGAGAAAACTAATAAAGATGTTCAAACACATTTCCTAAATCATTTGAAGGATTTGAAGTAAAATATAGCTAAAGAGATGAGGATTTTAAGAAAACACTAGGTGAGCACAAAGAAGAATTTGGAACTTGAGAAGAAAAATAAGAGAGTTTATGGATATGAAAGACACAATGGATGGGATTAAAATACATTAAAGACATGCAACAACAGATCTGAAATGGCAGAGGAAAGAATCAGTGAATTGAACAGAGTAGCTGCAATTGAAAAGACAGAAGACCAGATAAAGAAAAGAATGGAAAAAACTGAACAGAGGCTCAGGGAATTGAATGATAGCATGAAGTGTACAAACACATATGTCAAGAATGATCCAGAAGGAAAAAAAAGGAGAAAGGGGAAGAAAGAATATTTGGGCAATAATGAATGAAAATTTCCCACCTCTTATGATAAAACTTAATATGCATATCCAGGAAGCACAAAATAATCCAAACAATACATTCAAATAGACCTCTTCTGAAATAAATATTATTCAGAATGTCAAATGCCAAAAATAAAAAGTGAATTCGGAAAGCAGCAGTGAAAAGTGATCCATCATACCCAAAGGACAGCCGTTAAGAATTAATGTGATTTCTCATCAGAAACCATGGAGTAGAGAAGGCAGTGTTATGATATAGTTAAGATATTGAAAGAGAAAAACTGCAAGCCAAGAATCCTTGATATGGCAAAAGTCTCCTACAATAATGAGTGTGAGTTTAAAATATTCACAGTTAAACAGAAACTGAGTTAGTAAACAAGAGGGTAGCTTTAAAGAAATACTAAAGTGAGTTATGGAGCCTGGAAGAAAAAGAAAGGAGAGAGAAGTTTGAGGGAAGTTTAGAAACGAAGAATATCAGAAGGTAACCAAATGATGAAAAGACAGGCAAAATTAGGATATAACCTATAAAAGCCAAAGGATAAAATGGTCAATGTAAGTAATGCCTACAGTAATAACATTGAATGTTAATAGATCAAATACCCCAATCAAAAGACACAGGCTGACACACTGGATTAAAAAAACACAAGCCATCTGTATGCTGACTACAAGAGACTCACCTTAAATCATGGATATAAATAGGCTTAAAGTGAAAGGTTGGAAAAAGATATTACATGCAAGAAGTAACAAAAAATGAACAGGGATGATTATACTAATATCAAACAAAACAGACATTAAATGCAAAAATGTTATGAGATGCAAAAGACTATTATATATTAATAAAAAGTAAAATCTACCAAGAAGAAATAACAAAAATAAATATCTATGCACCAAACCAGGCTGCCTCCAAAATCTATGGGCAAACTCTGGCAAAACTGAACGGAGAAAAAGAAACTTGTATAACAATATTTGGAGACTTCAAAATGCCACTTATTATAATAAACAGAACAACTACACAGAGGATCAAAAAGAAACAGAATGCTAACCTTCTCTCCAGCCCAAAACACATACTTGTCAAATTGTCCAATGTTCAGGTCAAAGAGAGAATACTGAAAGCAGCAAAAGAAAAGAGATCCATCACATACAAGGGAAGCTTGATAAGGTTAAGTCCAGATTTCTCATCTAATCATGAAGGCAAGAAGGCAGTGGTATGACATAGTTAAGGTGCCAAAAGAAAAAAAAACTTCCAGTCAAGAATTCTCTTTCCAGCAAAGCTGGCATTCAAAAATGAGGGAGAGTTCAAAATATTCACAGATAAACAGAAGTTAAAAGAGTTTGTTAAAAAGAAACTTGTCATTCAAGAAATACTAATGGGAGTTCTGCAGGCTGAAAGGAAAAACCAGGAGAGAGAGAGTTGGAGGAGAGTGTAAGAATAACTAAAAAGATAAAAAGAGAAAGAAAAACAATATATGGTATGCATAAACCTAAAGAAAATATGGCTAATATAAGTAATGTCTTGACAATAATAACATTGAATGTTAATTGCTTAAACTCTCCAATCAAGAGACACAGATTGGCAGAATTGATAAGGAAATATGTACCATCTATATGCTGTCTACAAGAAACTCACCTTAGACTCAGGAATGCAAGGAGGCTGAAAGTAAATGATTGGAAAAAAATTTACATGTAAATAATAACCAAAAAGGAGCAGAAATAGCTATTCTAATGTCAGATAAAATAGACTTTAAATTCAAAATTATGGTAAGAGACAAAGAAGGCCACCATTTTTTTAAGTAGAAATTTATCATGAGGAAAGAACAATCAAAAACATTTATGCACCTAACCAGGATGCCTCAAAATGCATGAGGCAAACATTGAAAAAACTAAGTGGAGAAATAGATGACTCTACAATTATAGTGGGGGACTTTACTATGCCATTATCACCATTAGAACATCTTGACAGAGAATCAATAAAGAAACAAAGATCTGCAATAATATGTTAGAGGATCTGGACCTAATAGACATATACAGAACATTACACTGAAAAACAGCAGGATATTCATTTTTCTCAAATGCATATATATCATTCTCCAGAAGAGACCACATGCTAGGCCAAAGAACAACTCTCAATGAATTCAGAAAGACTGAAATTATACAAAATAATTTCTCTGACCACAATGGAATTAAGCTGGAAATGAGTAAGGGGCAGAGAAGCAGATTATGCACAAAGATATGGAACTTAAACGCCACACTCTTAGACAATCAGTGGGTCAAGGAGGAAATTGTGAAAGAAATCTGTAATTACCTTGAAACAAATGAAAATGACAACACACCATATCAAAACCTATAGGGTTCAACAAAGGCAGTACTGAGATGGAAATTCATAGCCATTAATTCCTATATTAAAAAAGAAGAGCAAAAATCAAGGACCAAATTGCACACCTGGAGAAATTTGAAAAAGGACAATAAACTAACCCCAATGGAAGTAGAAAGAAGGAAATAACAAAGATTAGAGCAGAGTTAAATGACATTGAAAATAAGAAAGCACTAGAAAAAAATAAAACCAAAAGCTGGTTCATTGAGAAGATTAATAAAATTGTCAAAACCTTAGCTATACTAACAAAGAAAAAAAGAGAGAAGATACAAATACATAAAATAAAAATTGAGGGAGGGGATATCACCACTGACCCCACAGAAATAAAGAGCATTGTAAGAAAATATTTTGAAAAATTGTATGCCAACAAGATGGATAATTTAGAGGAAATGCAAAAATTCTTAGAAACACATGCACAGCCTACATTGATGAAAGAAGAAATTGATGAACTCATCAGACCAATCACAAATAAGGAAATTAGTTTAGAAATAACAAAAACCTCACAAATAAGAATAGCCTAGGACCAGTTGGCTTCACAGTTGAATTCTACCAAACATTCCAGAAAGAACTAACACTAATCCCACTTAAACTCTTCCAAAAAGTTGAAGTGGAGGGAACATTGCCTAACTCATTCTATTATGCCAATATCACTCTAATGCCAAAACCAAACAAAGATGCCATGAAAAAGGAAATCTATAGACCAATCGCTCTAATGAACTTAGATGCTAAAATCCTCAACAAAATGAGTGCTTATCATATTCAACAACACATCAAATGGATTATACCCCATGACCAAGTGGGTTTCATCCCTGGTATACAAGGATGTTTCAACATAAGAAAACCAATCAATGAAATATACCACATAAAGGGATCAAAAGAAAAATTCACATGATCATCTCTATAGATACAGAAAAAGCATTTGAGAAAATACAACACCCTTTCCTGATTAAAAAACAATTCAAAAGATAGGAATAGAAGGAAACACCCTCAACATGATATAGGGTATATATGAAAACCCACAGATAACATCAGATTCAATGGTGAAATTTTAAAAGCTTTCCCTCTAAGGTCTGGAACAAGACAAGGATGCCTACTGTCATTGTTTATATCTAATATTGTGTTATAAGTACTTGCTCAAGCACTTAGGAAAGAAAAAGATATAAAAGTCATCCAAATTGGAAAGGAAGAATTAAAAATTTCCCTATTTGCAGAAGACATGATCCTATATATAGAAAGCCCTGAGAAATCTACAACAAAGCTTCTAGAGCTTATAAATGAGTGCAGTAAAGTGGCAGGTTATAAGATCAGTGTGAAAAATCATTAGCATTTTTGTACACCAATAATGAGCAATCTGAGGAGGAAATCAAGAAAAAATTCCATTTACAATAGCAACTACAAGAATCAAATACTTAGGAATAAATTTAAATAAAGATATAAATGATTTCTATGCAAAGAACTATACAACACTGTTAAAGGAAATCAAAGAAGACCTAAATAAATGGAAGAATATTCCCTGTTCATGGATAGGAAGACTAAACATCTTTAAGATATCTATGTTACCCAAACTAATTTATAGATTTAATGCAATCCTAATAAAAATTACCATAGCATCTTTTTACTGAATTGGAAAAGCTAACTATGAAATTTATTTGGAAGGTCCAGAAGCCCCAAATAGCCAGGCATATTGAAAAATAAAAATGAAAGCAGAGGAATGACACTACCTGAATTTAAACATACTAAAAAGATAACTGTGGTTAAAACTGCATGGTATTGGTACAAGGATAGACATACTGAACAATGGAACTGAATTGAGAGTTCTGATATAGATCCTCACATAAACAGTCAATTGGTATTCAACCAGGTCACCAAGCCCACTCAACTGGGAGAGAGTGGCCTCTTTTACAAATGGTGCTTTGAAACTAGATATCCATAACCAAAAGATTGAGAGAGGAACACCATCTCACCCCTTCTATGAAAATGAACAAAAGATGGATCAAAGATCTAAATATAAGAGCCAAGACCATAAAGATCTTGGAAGATAATGGAGGGAAGCAACTACAAATTGTTGTATTAGGAAATGTTTGCAGGAACTTTACCTCCAAAGTATGAGCAATGGAAGAAAAAATAGATAAATGGGACCTCCTTAAAATCAAAAACTCTCACACCTCAAAGGAGTTTCTCAAGAAAGCGAAAAGGCAGCCTACTCAATGGGAGAAAATATTCGGTAACCATATATCTGTTAGGGGCATAATATTCACCACATAAAAAGTAATACTACACCTTGGAAATAAAAAAAACAAGTAACCCATTTAAAAAATGGGCAAATGATTTGAATAGACACTTCTCCAAAGAAGAAATACAAATGTTAAAGACACATGAAAGATGCTCAATATCACCAGCTATTAGGGAAATGCAAATCAAAACTACAATGAAATATCATCTTACACCGATTAGACTGGCAGCTACTAAAAAAAAACAGAGGACTACAAGTGTTGGAGAAGATGGGGTGGAATGGGATCCTTTAGCTACTGTGCTGGTGAGAATGCAGAATGGTTCAACTATTGTGGAGGACAGTCTGGCAGTTGCTCAGGAAGCTAACTATGGAACTGCTTTATGATCCAGCAATCCCACTACTGGGTATACACCTGGAAGAATTGAAAGCAAGGAAACAAAAAGATATATGCACCCCAATATATAAACACCCACTTTCTATGCATAAAGCAAGAGCTCCATTCCCCAGCAGAAGGGAGCCCCTGGCAGGTGCCCAGACCACAAGGCTCAGTATGACGTTTTGTCTGAGGGCCCCATTGAGTCCAGACTGCTGGTTTTGTTGGTGCCAGCCTCCTGGAATGGCAATACCCAGGAGCCCTCACATACCCAGTCATTCCTTCTTGCTTGATAGACCTCAAAGTAACATACCTCCAGGTACCCCTGCAGGATTATGGTATCCTTCCCAGTTTCCCCAGAGTGGCTTCCTACCCAATTGAGTGGCCTTGCCAGAATCATCCTGCTGTTCCTTTGCTCATACACAACTGTACCTGGCCAGTTAAATGTCCTAAGAACCTTGGCTTCCCACCTAAGAACCATCTCAATGCATATCCTTGGAAGGAGTGAGCTCATGGCAGAGGGCCAGAACAAGTGCAAGCCTTTGGATTGGGGGCAGAGTGGGTTCATAGCTTTTCAAGGGTGAGGTGGGTATCAGAATATTATTACTTCTGCCTCACCTCACTGGTTGGGGTTCTGAGCAATGCTTGGAGCCCATCACTCCCTTCCCTGTCTAGTTGGATGATAAAAGCTACGCTCAGTCTCAGCAATCCCTGCTCCTTTTCGAATCTTTACCAAGTGTGATATCACCTATTTGTCAGGTCCATTAAGGTCTAGCACACAGGAGGCAAGACAGGCACATTCTTAGGGACCTGAGCCCATAGATGGTGGCAGAGGGACTCAGGCTCAGGAAGAACCTCTGTGTGTGCATGGAGACAGGTTTGTGTGTATGTGTGCATGTGTGCATGCCTTTTTCTTTTTGCTGTGGGGACTTTTGAATTTGGGGCATTTTTCTACAACAAACAGTCACCCTTCCCCCCAGTAAGGACCAGCTGTAATCCTAAGCCCATCAAAAACTCATTCAGCTTGGAGAGAATCTCACCAAGACAGCTGGTGTGGCTGAGAGTGGCCAAGGTAGGATGTGGATATGAAATTAAAAACTTCCCAAAATTCAGTCTTGGCCACAGTCAGAGAAGATAATAGGATTGCCCAGGGCTCAGAACTGTGAGTTGATTCCCTACCTCACCCATCCCACGCACCTAACCTCACCTTCCCTTTGTTTTTTGGGGTGAATGCAGGAGCAGCAGTGACTGCCCTCTCCACCTGGACAGTGGTGTGTGTAGCAAGTGAGCTGGGTGTGTGTTTGTGGTATGGCCTTATGATGCCTGGGAGGAGAGGAAGATGAGGAGCTTTCTCCTTACTGTATAAATGAATATTTGTATGATTAAACCAACACACACACACACAATCCTTTTTTAAAAAATCAGTCTACCATGGAAGTGAGGCTCTATTTCTGAATTCTCAATTCAATTCCGTTGATCAATGCTTCTATCTTTATGCCAATACCGTACTATTTTGACCACTATAGCTTTGTAATAAGCTTTAAGGTCAGAAAGCCTGAGTCTTCCAACTTTGCTTTCTTTTTACAATGTTTTTGGCTATTCAGTGTTCCTTTCCCTTCTAAGTACATTTTGCAATTGGCTTTTGTATTTCTGTAAAGTACGCTGTTGGAATTTTGAATGGGATTGCATTGAATCTGTAAATCACTTTGGGTAGAATTGGCATTTTAACAATATATAGTCTTCCATTCCATGAACATGAAATGTTTTTTCATTTGCTTTGGTTTTCACTGATTTCTTTTAGCACTGTTTTGTAGTTTCTGTGTACAGGTCTTTTATATCCCTGTTTAAATTACTGCATAGATGTTTGATTATTTTGGTTGCTATTGTAAATGGATTTTCTTTCTTGATTTCCCCCTCAGACTGTTCATTACTAGAGTATAAAAACACAGCTGATTTTTGCATATTTATCTCATATCTTGCTACTTTGCTGAGCTTATTTATTAGCACTAGTAGCTTTGTTCAGAATTTTTTAAGTATGAGATCAAGTCATCTGTGAATAGTGATAGTTTTATTCTTTTTTTTCCAATTTGGATGCCTTTTATTTCTTATTTTTTCCTAATTGGTCTAGCTAGAGTTATAGCACAATATTCAATTAAAGTGGTGACAGTGGGCATTCTTGTATTTTTCCTAATCTTAGAGGGAAATCTTTCAACCTTTCCTCATTGTGCACAATATTAGCTGTAAGTTTTTCACATATGCCTTTTATCATGTTGAGCAATTTTTTTCCATTCATACCTTTTAAAGTGTTTTTATCTAGAAAGAATACTGGATTTTGTCAATTGTCCTTTCTGTGTGAATTTAGATGATTCTGTGATTTGTTCACTTTGACTGGTTAATGTGATGTTTTATGTTAATTGATTTTCTTGTATCGAAGCACACTCATTTATCAGGAATAAGACCAATTTGATCGAGGTGCATAATTCTTTTATTATGCTGTTGGATTGGATTTGCAACTATTTTGTTGAGAATTTTTGATTCTATATTCATTAAAGAAATTGGTCTGTAACTTTGTATTCTTGTAGTAACTTTATCCAACTTTGGTATAGAGTGATGTTGGCTTCATAAAATAAATTAGGTAATTTTCCTTCCTCTTCAATTTTTTGGAAAGTTTGAGCAGGATTTGTATTAATTCTTCTCAAAACAATTGGTGGAATTCACTTGTGAATGTATCTGACCCTGGGCTTTTCTTTGTTCGAAAATCTTTAATGACTGATTCAATCTCTTACTTGTGATTGGTTTGCTGAGGTCTGTAATTCCTCTGAAGTCAATGTAGGTTGTTCCAGTGATTCTAGGAATTTGTCCATTTCATATACATTGTCTAATGTCTTGGCATAGACTTTCTAATAATATCCTCATATGATCTTTTTTATTTCTGTGGAACTGTATTAATGTCCCCTTTTTCATTTCTTATTTTTTTAGTAACATCTTCTCTCATTTTTTTGTTAGTCTAGCTAAGGGTTTGTTGATTTTCTTTGTCTTTTCAAAGGAACCATCTTTTGTTTTTGTTGATTCTATTGTTTTTTGTTGTTGTTCTCAATTTAATATATTTATCCTCTAACCTTTGTTATTTCTTTCCTTCTGCATGCTTTGGGATTAGTTTTCTGTTTTTTCCCAGCTCCTCCATATGTTCATTTAGGTATTTGATTATAGCTCTTTCTTCCTTTTTAATATAAGTCTTTAAGCCTCTAAATTCCCCTCTCAGCATGGCCTTCATTGCTCCCCATATGTATTGGTAAGTTGTGTTCTCGTTTTCATTCATCTTGAGTTCTTACTAATTTCTCTTGTAATTTCTTCTTTGACCAGCTAATTCTTTAAGTGTGTTGTTAAGCCTCCATATATTTGCAAAATTTCCCATTTCCCTCCTCTTATTGATTTCCAGCTTCATTCCATTATGATCCAAGAATGTGTTTTGTATGATTTCAGTCTTTTTAAACTTACTGAAACCTGTTTTGTGACAGAACCTGTGATCTCTTCTGGAGAAAGATCCATGAGTAGTGAGAAGAATGTATATCCTGCTGATTTGTGGTGGAATGTTATGTATATATTGGTTATGTCTAGTTCATTTATCATATTATTCATGTTTTCTCTTTTGTTATTGATCCTCAGTCTAGTTGTTCTGTCTATTGAAGTGAAGAGCATATTGAAGTCTCCAACTACTATTGTAGAGGTGTCTATCTCTCCCTTCAGTTTTGCCACAGTTTGCCTCATATATTTTGTGCCACCCTGATTAGGTGCATAGATATTTATGATTTTTAAATTGACAGCCAAACTCAATCCTGTGATTTCCTAATATATTGAACACATAGATTCCTGTTGCAGTAGAGATTCCTGCCTGACCCCCAAGAAGATATCCTGGCCTAGTGATTCTATCCATAGAATTCTCCTTGGTGCGTGCAGATTAACTATATTCACCATGTCCTTGCCTCTGAAGAATGAGACTTAAACTGTCAGGACTCCTTTGCTCTGAGAGCTACCACATTGTACTGCAAGAAGTTGAACAACATGAGAAGTTAAGTGCAGTGTTTAAAACATGAGTTCTGGCATCAGAAATCCTTGTTTTGAAAATGGGCTTGATTTCTTCCCACCAGGTTAATCTAGGCATGATACTTGTCTTCTCTGTGCTTCTGTGTTAGTAACAATATTTGCCTAATAAAGTACAACTATTTCAAAGTGCCCTATCAGTGCAACTGTATTGCTCATCTTATCAACACAATGCAGCCTGAAGATGATAAATTACTCCTTTCCTCTTATCTCCAGATGCTGATTCCCCTGAAGGTAAAGACTGTATCTCAGTCAACTTGTTACACCCAAGGTTGGCCCAGGGCCTGAAAAATCATAGGCACCAACACATACATGTTTCACTAAATTGAGTGGAGAAAAACTAAGCATATTAAGAATTTCCCTGGGAAGCCATCTGTTCCTGGGCTTTTCATTGTTGGGAGGCTTTTGTGGACTGATTCAGTCTCTTTAATGGTAATTGGATAATTGCAAAATTAACTATTTCTTAACTCAATGTAAATAGTTTGTGTTTTCTAAGAATTTAACCATTTCATCCAGGTTATCTAATTTATTAGTATACAGTTGTTCATAGTTTATTCTTATAGTCCTTTTCATTTTGTTGGGCTGTTACAAATGTTCCTTTTTCATTTCTAATTTTTGCTATTTTTATACTCTTTTTATCTTTGTCAGTTTAACTAATGGATTGTCAATTTTATTGATCTTTTCAAATAACCATCCTTTGTTTTTGTTGATTTTCACTATGGTTTATTTTTTTCAAGTTCATTTATCTTTGTTCTAATGTTTGTTATTCATTTTCTTCTGCTTGCTTCACATTCAGTTTTTTTCTTTTCCCTGTTCTTCCAGTTTTGATGTTAGGATTCTGATTTGAAGTCTTTCTTCTTTTTTTATGTAATTATTTAGAGCCTTATATTTCCCTCTAAGCACTGTCTTCCCTCCATTCCATAAGTTTTTGTATGTTGTATTTTCATTTTAATTTGCCTCAAGATATTTTCTACTTTTGCTTGTGATTTACTTTTTAACCAATTGGTTGTTTAAAATTATGTTGTTTAATTTCTATACATTTGTGACGTTTCCATTTCTTCCTCTGTGTTTTTATTTATAGCTTCATTCCAGTGTGTTTTGAGTATATACACTGTATGAATTCAAGTGCATCTTGTTTTAACATACAGTATGTCCTGGATAATAGTCCATGTGCTCTCAGGAAGAATGTATATTCTGTTTTCATGGGGAGCAGTGGTCATTTTATGTCTGTTATCTCTAATTAGTTTAGAGTAATATTCAAGTCATGTATTTCCTTATTGATCTTATGGCGAGATGTGTTATCCATCTTATGGCAGTTTGAGATTATTTATAAATCACTCCCAAAAAATGGTTATTTTTGTAAACTGGTTGTTCCACTAGGTATGATAGCCTGTGATTGTAATTAAATGCAAAGATTTTAAGTTTACTTGATTAAATAAATTTAGGGCTTTTTGATTTGACCACATTAGTAGGGCATGACTCTCATTTACTCCCCTTCCCCTTGGTGGGCAGATATAAATGGACATTCAGTCAGAAGACACATGGAAGTGGAGAGAAATTTGATCATGTAACCCTGAGAAGAGAGATGAGCTATTTTCCTGATAGTTTTCAGCCAAAGAGAACAGAACAGCTGAGCAGGTATGAAGGCCTAAGTGATCAGACAGAGATTGCTGGCTATCTTGCTTCAATACATCCTAACAGACTTTGGTGAGAAAGCAACCTTGAGCTGGATTCTTTAGGGACCTGTATCTGTAAGCTTTACCCCAAATAAATATACTTTATAAAAGCCAACAAATTTCTGGTACTTTGCATCAGCACCCCTTTGGCTGACAAATACAGAATTTGGTACCGTGAGTGGGGTTGTGCTTTTGCAATTACCAAAAATTCTGGAAAGGTTTTGTAGCAGTTTGGCAGTTTGATGTAATTATGAATTCCAAAAATAGATATTGGGTCATGCTTGTAAACTGGTCTGCTAATCTGGGCATGGTTAAGTTATGATTAGGACATTAACTGGGCCATGTCAGTAGGGTGTTGAGCCCCACCACTTGGTGGGGCAGGAATCAAACATAAAAAGTATGGCAAAAAAAAAGGTATGGCAAAGATCAGAGCTGAAGCAGTTTTGAGTTGGAGTTGTGATGCAGAGTCCTGAGGTGGAGTCCCAGGAAATATCATACAGAGGAGCTTAGTCGTGAGGAAAGAGAGAGGCCCTGGGAAGAGAAACAAGCCATATGCCTGATAATATACAGCTGGCCTTATGGCGCAAAGCAAGTCTGAGCCTGGAGAGAACAGAGCCCTGGGAAGAGAGGAACCCAAGAAGCCTGCATTGCACGTAGCAGCAGACTTTGGTGAGGGAAGAAACTTATGCTTTATGGCCCAGTAACAGTAAGCTTCTACCCCAAATAAATACCCTTTATAAAAACCAACCGATTTCTGGTATTTTTCATCAGCACCCCTTTGGCTGGCTAATACAGGTTTTATAGATGGATAAGTGATAATTTTTGGAGGAATTGTGAGATGTTTGATAGAAAAGGCTTTGATTGCTTTGAAGAGACTATTGATAGGAATATAAATGCTAAAGAGGCTTTTGATGAGGCCTTAGAAGTAAATGATGAAACTATTATTGGAAACTAAATGAAAGGCAATCTGCATTTTAAAGTTGCAGAGACTCTAGCAAGATTTATTCCTGTAGTTAATTGAAAGGCAGAATTTGAAAATTACAAGCTTGGACATTTAGTCAAGGAGATTTCCAAAGTATATGTGGAAAATGCAGATTGGCTTCTCCTTGCAGCTTATAGTAAAATGTTAGAGGTAAGAGATAAGCTGATAACCGAATTGTTGGGCACAAGAAACCAGAAACTCATTCCAGAAATTCCATGTCTCTGGAAATCAAGTGCCCAGATGATAGTGCCCCATTTGAAGAATTAACTAAACTTGGAACGTAAAAGTTCGAAATTGAAAATGCAGTTCTCCAGGAAAGACTCATGGAAAGTCTTATTGTATGATGGCTTAGACCCCTGCTTCCTGCATGCTAAACCAACAATCTTTTTGAGATATCTGTATGAACAAAACCACTGTCAGCCTGGACTAATAGGGACATGGAGGGGAGAGATGGAAGGGAAAATGGCTTTAAGGGGAAATTCATGGAAGATGAGGTCTGGAATTAAGACATTTCCTTGGACCAAGAGTGGGAACCCACCCATGTGTATGGAGAGGGTGTGTTTATCCTTGTATTTGAAGAAGGTGGATGTTCCAGACCACTATTCAGTAAGAGTTTTGTTGCCCCAGGCTACAGAGAGGGTGGAGCACTTTCCCCTAGGGACTGGAAGAGTGAGGTCATCGCCCCAAGTGCTCTGAGAGGCATGGGCCTGAACATATAGATTAAGGAAAGCCAGGTCACCACCACAGTGTTCTGAGAGGGTTAGGCCTATATGCCAGAGATTAGGGCGAATGCTGCCACAACCTCATTCTATGACAGGAGTTGAGAATATACCCCAGAGATTGGAAAATATTGACCATCACCCAAATGTTCTTGAAGGGTGAGGTCTGGAGCTCGGTCATCACCCAGATGCTTGATGAGTGCAGAACCAAGAAAATGGTTGTTGGGCAAGCCTGTGTAAAGGGTGGGTGTTTTAGTCATCCAAGGGTGTGCTGATGTAAAATACAAGAAATTGGTTGGTTTTTTATAATGGGTATTTATTTGGGGTAGAAGCATACAGTTACCAGGCCATAAGTGTTAAGGTACTTCCCTCATCAGTCTATTGCCACATGTTTTTGCAAGATGGCTGCCAAAATTTGCAGGTGTTCAGGCTTCCTGGGTTCCTCTCTTCCCAGAGCTCATTTCTCTCTGTGCTCAGCTACTCTACTCACTCTACAAAGCTATCTGTTAACTATCAGGCAAATAGCTCTGTCTCTCTCCCCAGGCTCAGGATACTTTCCAGGCTTAGCTGCTCTACTCCTCTAAGTGCTTACTTCCTGGGCTCTAGCTCAAAAAAATCTCCAACCTCTTCTTATGCCATGTCATTTTCTCTGTGAGACCCTTCCTACCAAGGTTGTGGGGACTCAATGTCCTACTGACACGGCCCAATCAAAGCCTTAACCATTATTTAATCAAGTAAAAGTGAAACCTCTGAATCCAATCCAAACTAATATGCCCAGAAGGACAGACAAGTTCACAAACATAATCCTATATCTATTTTAGGAATTCATAAATAATACCAAACTACTATACTCCACCCTCTGAATTCCAAAAAGACATTACTATATTCAAAAAACCTTAATTCAATAACAATGCTAAATACAGAATCATATCAAAATCATATTCACAATCACTTTAAAGAAATACAGCTTGTCTTGCAGCAAAGTCCCATTTGGCTGTAGACCTCTGAAATTTACAAAATAATTTATCTGCCTCTAATACACAAATAGACAGACCATAAGGGAGGGAAACGTGAGTCATGGGTCTGCTACAGTTCAGTAAACCTGAAGGGTATACTCCATTCAATTTCAAAATCTGAGAGTCATTCTTAAGATGATGGTTTATTGTCCTTGGGGACACATGGGGACCCACACTTTCTACAGGCTTCCCCAATGGCCATTTTCTTGGTTCCACCCTCTTCAAACATCTGGGTGGCAAACAAGATCCAGACCTCACTCTCCAAGAGCATTGAAGTGATTTCCACACTTTACCCAATCTTTGGGTTAGAGTCTTAACCCTTCTAGTACAGTAAAGTGAAGACAGCATCCTCCCTAACCTTTGGCATAGAGGCTCAACCCTTTCAGAGAGTTGACCACCTGACCTGCCCTAATCCAAGGGGAATATGTTCCACCTTCTCTATACTCAGGGGTGGCAAAACCCTCCCCAAACATCAGGTGGAAACATCCATACTCTTCAACTGCTGGGGCAAACTCACCCTTTCTGTACACATGGGTGGGGTTCCTGTCTTGACCCAAGGCCATGTCTTAATTCCACATCTTGGCTTTCACAGTTTTCCTCTTGAAGTCATTTCCCCTTTGATCTCTCACTTCCATGTCCCTTTTTTTCCAGGCTGACAGCAATTTTGTTCATACAGCTCTTTCAAAAAGTTTGTTGGTTTAGCATGCAGGAAGCAGGGGTACAAACCATCAGACAGTAAGGCTTTCCACAAATCTTTCTTAGATAACTGCATCTTCAATCCTGGTTTACAAGTTCTAAGTGTAGTTAAGCCCTCAAAAGGGTCACTATTGTCTGGGAATTTGATTTCCAAAGGCTTGGAATTTCCAGAATCAGTTTCTGGTTTCTTTGTGCCCAACAGTTCAGTCCCCAGCTTTTCTCACTCATCTAACATTTTGCTATAAGCTGCAAAGAGAAACCAAGCCACATTCTCTGAGATTACTTTTGAAAGTTCTTCAGCTAAATGCCCAGGCTTGCCATTTTCATATTCTGCCTTCCATAAAACACCAGGAGTCAATCTTTCTAAGTTATCTGCAACTTTAAACCACAGATTGCCTTTTCCTCCCATTTCCAATAATAGTTTCATCATTTACTCCAAAGACAATATAAAATGTCTCTGGCTTCCATATCCCTATCAACAGTCTCTTCAAAGCACTGTAGGTCTTTTCTACCAAGCAACTCAAAGTTCCTCCAAAAAAATTTACCCATTAATACCCTTTACCCATTAATAAAACCATTCCAGCAATTTGGTAATTGCAAAAGCATTGACCTACTTCTGGTTCCAAATTCTGTTTTAGTCAGTCAAAGGGGTGCTGATGCAAATTACCAGAAATCTGCTGGCTTTTATAAAGTATATTTATTTGTGATAGAAGCTTATAGTGGCCAGGCCATAAAGCATAAGTTACTTCTCTCACCAAAGTCTGTTGCCACATGTTGGAGCAAGATGGCTGCCGATGTCTGCCAAGAGTTCAGCCTTCCTGAGTTCCTCTCTTCCCCGGGCTTGTTTCTCTCCAGGATCATCTACCCTTCTCTCTCCACAAGGTCAGCTGTAGATTATCAGGTGAACAGCTCTGTCTCTCTCTCTGGGGCTTGATTCATTCCAGGCTCAGCTGCTCTGTTCTTCTATGTGCTTACTTCCCAGGTTTCAGCTCAAAACTCCAAATAACTACTGTGCTCTGCTATGTACTTTTCTCTTTGAGTCCCCACCCCCTTGCAGTGTCCTACTGACATGGCCCAATAAAATCCTTAATCATTATTTAATCAAGTAAGAGTTAAACCTCTGAATCCAATACTATCTACTGTGTAAACAGGTCAGTTTAGAAACATAACACAATATCTATTTTTGGAATTTATAAATAATATCAAACTATTACAGTGGACCCCCATAAAACCCAAAGGGGAAGTAACCATCATCTCAAGCATGACTCTCAGACTTTGAAATCGAATGGAGTATGCTCTGCAGGTTTTCAGAGCTGTTAGTGACCAGTGACTCATGCTTCCCTCCCAGTTTCCTCTTATAGTAATGCAAATGCTTTTTTTATGTCTGTCCCTTTGTGTATTAGAAGTGGTAGCACTTTGATATTATTTATGAATTCCAAAAAAGATAATGGATTGTGTGTGTTTGCCAACTGATCTGTTCCGCTGGGTGTTAAAACCTTTTGTATTGGATTAAGCTGAGATGCCATTGATTAAATTATGTTAAGATTAGGGCTTTGATTCAGCCACATCATTAGGGCATGCAGGGTGAGTCCTTGCCCCCTTTGTAAGCCAATAAAAAGACTCTTCCATGGACGTAGACACACAGAATAAGAGAACACAGAAAAAGACACTGCAGAGGAGAGAACTTTGCTTTGACACTGGAGCCCTTGGGAGAGTTGAGACATTTTCCTGATAGTTTACAGCTGACCTTGTGAAGAAACCAGAGCAGCTCAGCCCAGAAAGAAATGAGTACCAGGAAGAGAGATGAACCTTTTGCCAGCCTACAGTTAAGATTGGAAGAAGCTGGACCCATGGAGCTTTAAGAAGGTAAAGGAAGGCTGAACCCTCACAGATGTCGCCCATCATCTTGCATCAACACATGGCAACAGACTTTGGATAAGAGAAAGTACCTCTCATTTTACTTTGAGTTGGAGTCTTTAGGGCCTTGTAACTGTAAGATTCTACCCAAAATATATACCCTGTATAAAAGCCAATAGAGTTCTGGTACTTTGCATCAGCATCCCCTTTGGCTGACTAATACAGAAGCAGACAACTTGTTTTGTTAGTTTCATAAGTCTGCAGCCAGAGTGGACTTTGCCCAAAGACAAACTGTATTTCTATAATTGATTCATTGTAATGTGATTTTGTACTTAGCATTGCTAATCAAATGATTTAAATTTTTTGTTTTTTGGAATATTTTAATGTCTTTTTGGGTTTCATAGTGTGGAGTGTGGCAGTTTGGGATTATTTATGAATCCCCCCCGCCCCCCGCAAAAAAAAGATGTTTGAAAACTGGTATGTTCCTCTGAGTATAATACCCTTTGATTGTATTAAATTCAGAGGTTTTAAGTTTCCTTGATTAAATCAATTTAGGGAAGATATTGCCCATCATCTTGCTTCAACATGTGACAGCAGGCTTTGATGAGAAAGCAGCCTTGAGGTAGACTCTTTAGGGCCTTCTCTCAACACATGTTGAGAGTAGTGTATTAAAGACACCTATTATTAAATGAGGAACTGTTAATTTATCCCTTCAAATCTGTCAGTAGTTGCTTCTAATATATTTGGAACTCTACTGTTACCTGTATATATATTTATAATTGCTTTATCTTCTTATTGAATTGTCCCACTTATCTGTATGTAATGACCATTTTTGTTCCTTGTAACTGTTTTTGAATTAGTCTATTTTATCTGAAATTTTATAGCAACCCAGCTCTCTTTTGTTTACTACTTGTGTGGTGTGTTTTTTCCATCCTATCACTTTCAACCTAATTGTATCTTTCACTACAACCTACTTGTATTAAATGTGAGTTTCTTGCAGGCAGCTTATAGTTAGGTTATGCTTTTTTATCCATTTTGTCAATGTCTGCCTTTTGATTAGAGTGTTTAATCCATTTACATTTAAAGTTACTACTTCTAATGTAGTACTTCCTTTTGCCATTTTTCTATTTAGCCTTTGTATGTCTTATACATTTTTACCCTTAAATTCTTCACTTAATGCCTATGTGGCAGTTTTAGATTATTTATGAGTCCCAAAAAGAGAAATTATTATTCTAAACTAATCTCTTCCTCTGGGTGTGATGCCCTTTGATTGTATTAGATTCAGCTGAGATATCTTTGATTAAATTATGCTAAGTTTAGGGTTTTGATTTGACCACCTCAGTAAGGTATGACTCTGGTTGAGTCCTAGTCCCCTTGGTGGGCTAATTTAAATAGACACTCATTCATGATGACAAAAGGCCAGAGATAGAGCTCTAAAGATGCCAGAGGAGAGAGGGCCCAAACAGCTAAAGCCCGGGAAGGGATGAACCATTCACCTGATAGTTTTTAGCTGAGGACCTGAGAAAGCCTGGAATGAAATGAGACCTATGTCAGACTGATAGTAGGAAGCCCTGATTGAAGAGTCCTATGCCATCCTACAGCTGAGATCAGAAGAAGCTGGGTCAACAGAATCTTCAGAGGAAGAAGGAAAGAGAGACCTGACAGACATCACCTGCCATCTTCCTTCAATACATGGCAACAGATTTTAGTGAGAAAGCAGCCTTGAGTTGGATTGTTTAGGGCCTTGTAACTATAAACTTTATAATATAAATGGGACTCTCTTGTACATAACATATTGTTATTCTGTTGCAGGTTTCAGAACTCTTTCAGAACTTCTTGTCTATTGTGTTTGATAGTGTCATCAATATATGATGTTGTAGCAGTTTGATATTATTTATGAATTTCAAAAAGAGATATTGATTATGTTTATAAACTGTTAGGTTCCTCTGGGCATGATACCCTTTGATTCATTTCAATTCAAAGTCTTTACCTTTACCTGATTAAATCAAGATTAGGGCTTTGATTTGTCCATGTCATTTGGGCTTGCAGTTTTGAACCCCTGACAACTTCCTGGGTTATATAAATGGACATTAAATCAAGGAGAAACACAGAAGGAGAAACACAGAAGAAGAAACACAGAGAGGCATAGAGAGAAATCCACAGACATGGAAGAAGAATGACTTTGATCCTGTGGCCTGAGGAAGAGAGATGAGTCATTTGCCTGATAGCCTACAGCTGACCTTGTGAAAAGACTAGAGCAGCTGATCCTGGAAAGAAACAAACCCTGCAGCCTCCTGCTGAGATCAGAAGAAGCTGGTCACAAGGAGCCTTAAGAAGAAAAAGGAAGGCTGAACCCTTATAGATGTCACCCACCATTTTGCTTCAACATGTGGCAACAGCATTTGGTAAGGAAGTAAACTTGAGTTGGACTCTTTAAGGCCTTGTAACTGTAAGCTTTTATCTCAAATAAACACCCTTTATAAAAGCCAACAGATTTCTGGTACTTTGCATCAGCACCCCTTTGGCTGACTAATACAAATGTGGTGTGCTTTCCTTCATGTTTAACCTGTTTCATGTTCTCTGGGCTCCTTGGATGTGCATAGTCACTTCTTTTTACTAAGTTTGGGGAATTCTTTGACATTATGTCTTTGACTATTCCTTCTGTCCCTTTCTCTCTTTCTTCTCTTTCTGGGACTCCCATATTACATATATTGGTATGCTTGATGGCTTCTCAGAGGTGTCTTAGATATTTCATATTTTATAATTCTTTTTCTTTCTGCTCCTCAGGCTGATTCATTTCAAGTGTCTTTTCTTTGTGTTTGCTGATTCTTTCTTCTGCACCAATAATCTGCTGTTGAATTCCCCCTGGGAATTTTTCATTTAAATTATAGTTGTCTTCAGCTCCAGTAGTTCTGTTTGGTTTCTTTAAAAAATGTCCATCCATTTGCTAAGATTCTCATATTGCTTGATCATTATTTTCCTATATATTTTAGTTCTTTTTCTGCATTTCCCTTCATATCCTAGAGCATTTTTTAGATCATTTTAAAAGACTTTGTTTGGTATGTCATCATTCTTGTCTTCTTCATTGGTGTTTTCTAGATTTTTATCTTCTTTCATCTTTGGGCCATCAAATGGACCACCATTTCCTGTTTCTTTGTCTTGTACTCTTTTGATGCACACTGTATATTTCCATATATTAAAATGTTTACTCTGGCAATTATACCCTGAGATGTTGGTTTTTTTTAAAATTTTATAACCAGCTGGTGATAAGACAGATTTTCTTGAGCTTCTGTCCTCCTCTTAGGAAGGTATGCCCAAGGTGAATGCAGTGTAAATAGTTTTCCTTGTCTTGTCTTTCTGCACTCTGTTTTGTACTGGGCTTTTGCTTCTTAGTTGTTTTGGAGTTCCCCTCTTTACAGGAGTTTATTTATCTCCTCTGTTTCCCAGGAGACAGACCTTCCTCTTCCAGGTGTTAGAATCTGGGAAGCCTTTGCCCCAGACTCTCTGATTGTATAATTTTTAAATTCTTTTTGTTGTTTCAAACTGCTTTTGCATGGAGGGAAAATTCTGTAGGGAGGGGCATGCCAGAGAGGACTTTCCTAAGTCTGTCTTTCCCAGCATAATCAGGGCCATAGACCCATGAATGGGTACAAACTGGCTCCAAGGTGCCCTTGGGAAGGCGTCAAGAAGAATAGCTTCTTTCATGGCTCCCCAGTGCTGAGCTTTCTTACCCTTCCCAGAAAATGGAATCCTTCAACTAATTGTGCCCCACAGTCCTGAGGAAGCACTGTGTCTTTAATCTCCTCCACCATGGCCTTTGTCCAGGGTAGGTTGAAACAATGGTTGCCCTCAGAGCTGGGACTCCAGTGATCTGAAGTTGCTACTCCAATGTCATTACTAGTGACTGCATTTGCACCCCTCTAGTCTTCAGGAAGATGATCTTTACTTCCCTTTTTGTCACCAGCAAGTTGGTTCCCTTTTTGACCACATGGTGGACTATTGTAAGAGTAGGGAGTGGACACTAATAGCCATTGTGC
This sequence comes from Cabassous unicinctus, assembly GCA_029593785.1. Taxonomy (NCBI): domain Eukaryota; kingdom Metazoa; phylum Chordata; class Mammalia; order Cingulata; family Chlamyphoridae; genus Cabassous; species Cabassous unicinctus. Next base: position 25,372 of record JAQZBX010014710.1, read on the forward strand.
AGAGAGAGAAATTTACTGTTATTTGCCATAATTTTTCAGCTTTTCCTTCTGTTCATTCTTAATTCTATACAGTTTTCTTCTGGCCTCTGGAGTTTCAAAATATTTATAATAGTTGTTTCAGGCAGTTCTTACCAGTTTTATAGTTGTTCTGTGGGAAGCACTGAATCCAGGAGCTCCCTACTCCACCATCTTCCTAGTGACTCTTATCTTAATGCTATATTTTAGATGAACAATTTTAAGAGGGCAGCATAAAACCCACAGAATTTTTTACTTCCATCATTTACTTAAGCTTATAAAGGCATTATAAAACTGTTATTAAAAAATAGACATCAATTTCATAATCTATTTCTGAAATCACAAAAAATAAAGTAATGGTCACAATAAGGATCAAATTAAAACATTCTATTTGCAAATTTTTTGTTCAGCAATATCTATAAAATGTTTCCAAATTTTGTACATTCTGGTTTTATCTGTTCAGAGTATCTTCTATCTTTCAACATATGCCTGATTAAATGACTTAAAGGATATTGGGTCTTATTTATTTTCCAGTGAAATAAATGCACCTATAGATAATATTTAAAGAAATGGGTATGGCTGTGTTCCAATAATAGATTATTTATTAAAATAGGCACATTTATATGTCCTAAATATTTGCCTTAATTCTTCAGCCCCCTCAGTGTGTTATCATAAAGATGGCTGTGGATGATTAATCAAGGGTTTTTTTTAAATCAGGAAAAAGAATTCATTTGAAGTCTGCAGCAATTCTGTTTATGTTTATCATGCTCTACACAATCACTGTGTTTCTATACATAAAAATGTAATTAGAACTTGAAATATATATTTAGTTAAATTTTATAATTCAATTATGACAGGTAATATTTCAGAATTAGATTCAGTATTTAGAAAATTGGTAGTTAAATTTACAAAACACTCAAAAATGACAGTGAATATAATTTTTGTCCTGGCTGTCTATCCAATGCTCTGTCTTTGTTCAATTTTAAGTAGAGTTTGCATACCTATCTAATTTTAGAACATTTCCAGTACTCTGAAGAGAACCTTATCTTGTGTGCATTTATGGTCATTTTCCTTCCCTATATCTTATCCTAGGCAACAACTAATCTACTTTTTATCTCTATCATTTGGTTTTGGACAGTTTGGTTTCTTGGATTCATACACTATGTCTTCTAATATATCTTTATTTCCTCACATTTTAGGTTCATTCATGTTAAAGCTATAGAAGTAATTTGTTCCTGTTTACTGCAAAACTGTATCATTTTAAATGGTTATACTGCAAATTGTTTATCCATTCATCAATTGATCAACATTTGAGTTTCTACTTTTTAGCAACTGTGATTAACGTTCCTATGAACATTGGAATACATCTCTTTGAATAAAGATATATATTCATTCCTGTAAGAAAGATATTAAGTGTGAAATTAATAGGTGATATGATAAATTAATTTTTTCCTTTAACAAAACACTAAGCTGTTTTCCAAACAAAATATTTTAAATAAGGAAAAATTTTTGAATACCCTATGTTTGTTCCCAGCTTGTATTTATTTTCCTCCAAAATAAAAATCCCTCAGAAATTTTCACCATGAAATTAGGTCTCTGGTTTCTTTCCAAGATTTGATGGTGAAGTCTGATTGACAACAATGGTAAAATAACTAAAGCCATGATTTTTAAAAACCTGATTACATGATGAATGTTAATGCACTTGATTTAGTACTAGATGATAAAAATCTAGATATAACTTCTATTTTCATCAATTTGTAAACTTTATTTCAACTTCAAAAACTAAAATAACAAAGTACAGCTTAACAAATTAAGGGAGAATTATAATTATGTACAGGTACATTTATTTAATTTAATCCTAAAAACAAACTCAATGTTTCTCCCATGTTCAGAAAGATAAGTAAATGATCACAGATTGGTTAAATGACATGACCAAGGTCTCCTTGTTAATGAAGAAAATAAAGATTTAAAAAAATGTTTGATGATATTCATATCTCACAAAACTAAATCCCATATTCTATTTTTACCTTTAGAACTGATAGAGTAACTTCTTTGTCTTTGCTATAGAAATATTACTGCCAACGATTGTCTATAAAGTACATTAGTTTTATTTTTGCCATGTATTATCATAGTCTTAGTATCTTTAAGAACTTCTTAAGCATTCTAATTAATATTAAGTTGGAATGACAAGTATGTGAATGAATCTCAAAACCTCTAAAAGATATTGAACTCTATTATGAATATTGAACTTAAAATATTGTCCAAGTTTTAAAATTTTATCTGTCTTAACACATGAAAAATTTACCTATTAGAAGCTCTTTTTGGCTTGAAATACAGCTTAGGATATTAAAAGAAAAGGCAAAGATTTTAGTGATCTTAGGTAAAGTCCTAGATTTTCAGAGTATTTGGTTATCTGCCAATTTCATAGGATTGTTTCCAGGCAAGTCAATATTTCTTAAGGGAAATAACATATACTTAAGGAGCAGAGTAGCAGCACTTACAATCACAGACACACATACACACATACACACACACAGACCAAATGGTAAACACAAAAACACACAGGACCTCTAAGGAGAGCAGGAGGGAGGGAGTCATAAAGTACCTGAGTGCACAGTAAAACTTCTACACTTTTTGTAACACTTGCTACAAAGTGACCTTTGGAAAAGAGGGAGCAGGACAGGTCAGACTTCATGAGGGACAAACATGAAATGTGGCCAAAAAGATGCACAGGGACACTGAAATATCATCTGAGATTAGATGTGCACACATTTTAACAAATGGTACCCCTACTCAACACCTGGGGTTAGGAGCGTCAGCAATACTTCCCAGGTCCATCCTACATTGTGGCTGTCATAGCAGAGTTTGGGTGGTCAATAAGGTAAGGATGAGGTACTGCAGCCCCTCAGCCTTCCTATGGCTGGACTTTCTCTGTTACTGTTCAGCATTCTTTGGAAGTGTAGGACCTGCATCCCTAGCCTCTAGATTGTATGTTCCTGGAGCTTTCACCCAGCTTTGTGGTACTGTGGAAAGTATGTTGCCCCCAACTCGGTTTGCAGACAAATTCCTAACCACCTAATGTTCTACCCTAAGCCATAAGATGGAAGACATCTTAGAATCTATTTCAGCTCCCAGGCATTATTTTTTTTTTTGCCAGTAACAAGAATTTAATAAGAAACAATAAAAGAGAGAGTATAACCCCAAGACATGGGTGTGGGCATGCGTCAGGGTGAGACACATGTATGGAGCCTCAGGATAGGCTTTTTAAGGACATTTCTTCTCCCCCTTCACCATATTAATAAGGGATCTCAGCTATTTGCTGTCCTGATTGGTTGCTTCTCTACTTTCACCTGTCAACATTCAGGGACCCAATATGTAGGCCATTCTATTTGCAGGTATCAGGAGCTTCTTTTGAGCCAAGGAGTTTCAAATGAGACCTCACAACTAGCGTCTTGGTGGACTTTTCACCTCTAACGGTTACAGCTTTGTTCTCCAGCTGCCTAAACTCCCTCCTCAGAGAGTTTACACCCTTATTTTTAAGGGGAAGTTGAAGGGCAATGGTAGTTATTCTGTAACTGCTCCCTATTGTTTAGGGACAGTAGTCCCTGCCTGATGGAGTGTCAAATTTTCTGGCCATTCTATTGAGGTTGATGGAAGAAGGCCCAGTTCCATGGCTGGAACTGGAGGAAATCCCCATGTGACTAATACCTTGTTTTGGAAGGTATTGATTCTGGAAGAAATAAACTTAGTGAGAATTTTGAAGGTACATGTTCCTACTTAAAAGGATAAAGAAGATGGTGGTAAGTGACCACAAAAAGGGGGCCAGCCATGACATATTAGAACATGGGAGTGAGAGAAGCCAGGACATCCAGAGCTACATCATCCCCAAGTTGATGGGCTTGATCTTGTATGTTTCAAATGCTGTCTAGGACTGTTCCAGAGCAATTTACATAGAAACAGCATTCCTCCTTGTGGAACAGGATAATTCCTCCCTGTGCCACTGTTAGCATGTTTAGTACTTTCCAATGTTGGAGCACCACAGTGACAAGAGATTCTATTTGTTTTCTAAGGGCTTCTAAATCTTAGCTAGTTTCTTCTATGCTGTTGATTCACTCTAGTGAGAGATTGTGTTAGACCACCTGTGTTTATTATTAACTGCCAACCACAGTTCCTACATAGGTGGTTATGCCTAAGACTGCTAGGAGCGCATATGGAGAGGCACTGCCACAGACATAAATATCCCTTTGAATATGATCTAGAATAGAAGAGATATTATCATATTCATCAGGTATATAGGTACAGTACTTAATACTAATCAATGCACAAGTTCTTCATTGAGCTGCATTTAGTATATCTAGGCAGGCAAAATAAGTCCAGTGGTAGAAGGGTTCTCAATTCAATACTAAACATGTCATCCCCACAGTGTGACTTTCATTGCTCCCTATAACCCTCTCTGACAGTTATCAACTGGCTTTGATTCATAAAACTTGCAAAATAATTGTCAAGTTGTAGTTTAGATAGCTTTACATGCCCCTATCCATTTTAAAAAGAGAAAGATCAATTTTTTTGGAAGTAGGCAACACTGTCAGGCTTTGTGTGTATATGTGTGTGAAAGAAAGGATGATGAAGAAACCTCACTATAACTCTAAACAACATATGGAATATTTTAAAGGTTAACCTCAATTTCTTTATGCTACTAGTTACAGATTCTGTGTCTACACTCTACTTTCTGCATGATTTCATTTATATGATTTTCTTTTCTTGTCAATTCTATCACATCAGAGAACAGAAGAATCCATCCACAGGATCAGAGAGTGGGGAAGTGGCTGAATTCAGAGAGTCTCAGAAGTACCTTTTGGAGTGAGATATCTGTTCTGTATCTTGCTTGTAGCAGTTGGTACACACCATATGCATGTTGTCAAAACTCCAATAAATGGAACACTAGTAAGTTGGATTTTAATGAATGTAAATTCTGTTGTTTTTAAAGGGAAAAATATAAAAGAATATCACAATAGACATTCTGGTGATTCATGCAGCAAAATGAAATCTTACTTGTGGTTGAGCTTCACAGCCCTAAAGAGCATATGGGGGTCAGCAGTGGGGAAGCTCTGTATCAGGGGAAATAAATGTGGTCTCAGATAGTAAATTTATTATTCTAGGTATGTTTACTTTATATAATAGTATGAAATTCATGATTTCCAAATAATCTATCAATACAGGTAGTAATGACAATCCTATGTATCAAGCCATGAAAAATATATACCAATTTTAGTGTTATTTCAGAGGTCTATATAATGGAATAATTATGGAGAAATATAGAGGAGCACACAGAATTCAGGGAAAGAGATAGCTCACCTTAAGTGTCAACTTATTAAGTATCACTGAAATTATAAAGTGAGTATAGTGGCTCCATTGCTCAATTTTGATCAAGTCCATAGAATGACATGTTCTGGGCTTTATCCTGAACTCTCTCATGAGCCTGCTCGATAACTTGTCCTCTGAAGGTATTGACCTATCGTTTCCTATCACTAAAATTCACATTTTTTTCTAACTTTAGCTTAATTAAGCAAATGTATTTTGAGGGCCAATGAAGTCTGAGGCACTGAGATGAGACTAAAAAGAGGACAATGTCATCAACACAGGACGCAGGTTTGTGTTGTGTTTTTGCATGTGAGCTGGATATGCAGAGAGTGTGTGTGTGTAGCAGGTGTATTTTAAGTAGGATCGTTTTTTGAAGACAGGGAAGATCATGCTTTTTTTGGATGCCTGTCTTAGTTGTGTCAAGGTTCTGAGCACATTCCATGTCAAGGCATGAGCTCTGTACTTCTGCTATCCCTACAACAGATGTGACTTGTTCATCAGGGTTTTAAAGTCTTCAGTTTTCTACTGCTCACATCAATTTTTCTCACCAGCAAAATAAGGGAGTTTACTATATGTTGCTATATGTTTACTATATGTTTCTCACCACCAAAATAAGGAATGTTATTATATTTGTCATGGATACTTTCTACTCTAAAATTTGAGAAAAATTTTACAGAAAATTTGAGTAAAGTTTTCTATTCTAAAACTTGGACCTAATAAACACACAGTTATAAACAATTTCCCAGATGCTGGGAAAATAGTTTTTAAATATTTTATCTGTCATTTTATACAAAATAAGCAACTTCTAAATGTAGTTATTTTAATGCAGAGTTTAATTTGTTTCCATCTAATATGTTCTACCATGTTTTAAAATTAGATTTGAATGTTAAAGTTTCTTTGAGTGCAGTTAAACAATGGTGTATCTTTTCCCTTTCAACTACCATCCTTCCTCATGTAATACTCTTTACATCTGAAGTATATTTACAAAATATTTTTAAATTAATTGTCAGACATATAAATAAATTACATATTCAATGCATTGCATTTATTTTGAAGGCTTTAGTCATGGAAATTCCTGTTTATTTTTCCCTTTATCTTCTGCTTCTATATGATGTTCATGTAGACTCTTTTAGAGTACCTGTGTGTACTTACCATGACCCAACTTCTATGGGCCTCCATGTTACTCTTTTAAATAAAGAAGATACTCTGAAAATCACCTAATTGCCCTCCTCTTTGGGATTTGTGGAAGGTCCAGACTACAGTCTGGAGAGACAGGGGAGGCACAAAGACATGTGGACCACCTAGAAGGCAGAGAAGATTTGGCAAGTAGAGTGTAAGCTGGGAGAAGGGGATTTGGAAAAACGGGTATTTGTAGACAGAGAGAGAAAACAAAGGTTAGGCCTGAAAAGGATCTCTAACCCATCAACTCCAGTGGTACCCAAAGCCTGTCTCAGCACAGCAGATACACTGCTGTCTTAAAACACTTGGTGGAAGGGGGGCCTAGTTAAAAATGTATTTCTGGTCTCCAGGTTTATAAACCATTGGAAATTTAGCCCTGCCCCATTTTACAGATGGGAAGCTGAAGCCCAGAATAGGACATAACTTGTCCAATATCAATGACCATCTAGTGGCAGAACTAGAACACAACCCCCTCCACACACTTATTGGTCCATTTCTCTTCTAATACAACACAGAAATAACATACTAGAGCTGAACTTGAGGCAAAAAGTATTCTGCCAGCATAATAAAGAGTTAAATACTGAACAAAATCTCAATGTAAAAGTAAAAAGGGGTAGGGGGGGTGGGAAAAAGCAAGACAGACCACCTGCAATACTGAAGAGGTTTGACTACATGTTTGCTTGCATGCTAACTCCAAAGCACACAGAGGGCAGGTATGTTACACAGATGAACTTGATCCTGATCTGGGAAATTATTGCCCCAAGTATGTTTATAGCTCCTGATTCCTCCTCCTTCTCTTCCAAGGCTTGGATTGGTGCATTAGAGGATTTAGCTGTGAAGATTTAGAGGCCCAGGGCCAAGGCCCAAAAGTCAGGGTACAAATGGAGGCTACAGTTGTTTTGGGGGGGTTAAAAAAAAAAGGACTGAGAGTCCCTGAGGGGAAGAACATTTTAAGTCCAATAGAAAAATCTTGCTAAAGCTCAGAAATGTTATTCTGTTGAGCTGGGCAGTTTCCCTTCCTGCCACATTCAGATCTCAATTTTTTCACAACATTGGAAAAAGGCAGAAGCAAATTCAGGTTCATCTTTTGGGTTGTCTGTCTTGCTTCTGTGCTTTAAGAAATTCCAATCAGTAAATATCACTGGCCTTTTCTCTAGTTTGAGTCAGCCCCAAGCATCACTGCTAATAAGGAACAGGATCATTTTTAACTCTTCAGATGGCACCAGGGTAAATTCCTCAGTGCATTCATGAGTGAAAGGGACAGTATCTCTGGCATGGAGATGTCTGGCAGGCTGGAATTTCTGATGGCTTTTCCACAGTAGGGATTCAAGCAAACAATTGTCATTCTTCTCTCTCTAGCAAGAGAATGGAAAATCCTTGCCCTTAGAGCATTGGTTCTAGCCTCAAGAACTTGAATTTTCTTTCTTGGAAACAGACTGGCTCAGTGAGATGACTCAGACACTGTGTTTTGTGTTGCCAAGATGGCTGATTCTGGCAAGCTCTGGGGGAATGAAGTTACTTGAGAGAGAGTCTTAATGCTCCTCAGAATAACACGAAACCTTCATTATTTAAAAGGTATTCAGCATCAGAGAAATTTTATCCCAAGAAAAATGCTGAATTTTGAGGATTTCATTAATAGCATTATTTTAAGAATTATAAACACAAATCAGATCACTTTAATAAGTTCATTTCTAAGCTGAGCGCAAGTTAAATTGCCTAATGGACTGAATAGGGAAACAAAAAAGTTAGTTGTGGATTCAGTGTTGTGAGTGTGTCTGTAATTGGCAGTACATTGACTGGGTAAGCCAATTCCTGTAGCCTCTGGCCCAAGGCCTTACAAGCATCTCAGCAGCTGCATATTCCTAAGACTTCTCTGGTATCAGTCCCATGTACTGGCAGCCATTGAGGCAATAGTTACATCAACCCAAATGCAGGGGTGCAGAACTGTGATGTGGCACAGAATTTGGTATCTTCCAGGTTACTACAAAATAACCATTCGGTACCTATAACTATTCTTAAGAGGTTTCATTTTCCAAGTATTTTCTCCTGTAGCTATTCTCTAAGTCCTAGGAGAACCTAAGTCCCTTAAGGTGGTTCATTAAGTCAAAACTATTTTCATAATAATACTAAAATGCCATTTACCATTTTTGCTGCCTTGATATTTGCACTGATGCTGCAAAAGCAATAGTGGATAAAATAGCTGGCACCTTAGCAAAAATCAAAGCAGTGATATAAACTGTACTAGTAGTCAATGTATTCTTCATTGCCACCCAATCATAATTTTTAAAAAACCACCAGTTTCCTTCAAGAATGTCCTTGATCAAGTCATAAAAATTACTCATTTTATTTAATCTTGATCCTTAAGTACATTTCCCTTTTTAATATTCTGTATAATAAAAAGTGAAATCAACATAAAGCACATCTGTTGCATACCAAAGTACAATGTTTGTCTCAAAAAAACTCATGTTCAATTGTTTGAGTTACAAGCTAAACTACCTACTTTTGTCACAGAGCACAATTTTTGCTTAAAAGATTGGCTGACAGTCAAAGTACAGCTATTCAGCCTTGAGAATTTAGCAGATATTCTCTCAAAAATGAACAAGTGATTCTATCCCTTCAAAGAAAATAATTGAGGATATCAATAATAAAATTGGAGCTTTTGAGTAAAACAAGAAATTTGGAAAACTTGTACCAGCCAACAAGCAAAGCTAATTTTCTTTAAATTAGCAACATTCAAAGATTTTACTGATGATATGAGTGGTGATATTGATAAATGCAATTTTTATAGTGTATTATATAATTAAATAGGTCAACATTTGAAAGATATGCATAACTGAGTGAATCAACATTTTCCAAATGACAAGTGCCTGATGTTACCAATTCATGCAAGGGTAAAAGATCCCTTCAAAGGGCAAGAATGACCAGTGGATTTTAACAGAACATAGATGAAAAGTTCATTCATGTGGTTTTAGTTTCCAGATTACAACTAACTTTTAAGAAATTACCATTGTGCTGTTTTGATGCAATATCTAAGAAGAATGTGCACAATAATCTGAAAAAGCTATTAAAATAATCCTCCCTTTTCCAATGACATATCTGTGTGAAGTCAGATTTTCTTCAACACTTCAACCAAAACAATACATCACAACAGATTTGAATGTAGAAGTGGATATGAGAACCTAACTCTCTTCTATTAAACTGGATTTAAAGAGATTTGTAAAAATGTTAAACAATGTCAACCTTCTGTCTAATATTTGTTTTATTAAATATAGTTATTTTTCATAAAAATATATTATTCATATTAACATGAAATGGGTGTATTACTTTTATTTTTAAAATGAGTTAAAGAAATAGTTTTGAATGTTTCTTAATTTTTAATCTGTAGTAGATATATATGTATAACCCAAATAAACAAAGCCCTTTGGGATCCTCAATGATTTTTAGGAATATCCTAAGTCCAAACATTTGAGAACTGTTGATCTACTGAAACCTCATAAAAAAGGGCTATTCTAACTAAGAAGCATGCTATAGAAGAAAGAGTATGTGCTTTGGAGTCAGATAAACCTGGATTCAATTTGTGGCTTTACTGCTACTAGCCATTTGATATAACAAATCATTTAATTACATCAAGCTACAGTTTCTTCTTCTCTATAATGGGAAAAATCATACCCACCTTATAGACTGCTTGAAGATTAGGGATAATGCTTATAATGTACTTCAAATAGTGCCTAATAGTAGATACTTACAGATTTATTTACTGAATGCATATAGTTACATGTTCAGTGTATCAATGACTGCCTTTGGTTGTAAGCAACAAAAATAGCTTACACAGTAAGAAAAGGATCTTCCATAACAAGAAGTTCAAGGAAAGAAGAGCACAGCAATGTCATAATACCCAAGTTCTTTCCATCTCTCTGCTCTGAACCCTCATTGTTGACTTTTCTCTTAGGCAGGCAGCAAGATGGCAGCAGTAGTTCCAGATATCACATACAGACAGGACAATGTCCTAAAGAAGAAGAGAGGTGAAAGATGTGGCTTTCACTTAGGAAAGAGGAAATTTATTTCTAAATTACTCCTCAACAAATGTACTCTCATGTTTTCTTGACCTGAATTTGGTCACATGTCCATTCCTGAACCAATCTTTGGCCAGAGAAATGGAATGTGCCTGGGACTAGCCAGGCCCACCTCTGGGCTGGAGGTGGGGTCAAGCTACCCTCAGGCACAGGCTGGGTGGGTGAAGGGTTGATACCTGAACAAAACTGGGACCTTGTAAGGAAAGGAAAAGTGAGAACAGACAGAGCCAGTAGACTATCACCCAGGGTCTATGGCATTCAGTAAATGGAAGTCTAGAGCAGTATGTAAAAACTGTTGGCCTGAGGATGGCTGCATGAGAATCACCTGAGAGCTTATTAAAAATATACATCAAACTGTAATGCACATTCAAATCACCTGGGGATTTTCTTAAAATGCAGATTCTACATTTGTAACAGGCTCCCAGATAATGTAGATGTTGCTGGTTCATGGACACTTTGAGGAGCAAGGACATAGATTGCCCCACACCCAAATTACTGACCCAGGGCCTCCCAGATGATCCTGGTTTGAGAACTGGGGTCAGTGTGGTGGAACATCAGCTGTGTACAAGGCTGACATTAATTCATTCATTCATTCATTCATTCGTTCATTCAATAAGCATTCCTATGAGCCTATACCCTGCCAACACTGTGCTTGATGCTGAAACTACAAAGAGCCCACGTTCTATTGAATGGGGGCAGACCTGTAAGGAGATGCCTTCCATGTGAGAAGTGCTCTAATAGAAGTATGCACAAAGTGTTCTGTGATCTTGGAGCAGGGAGTGACTCACCAGGGTGAGTGGCGGTGGCAGTCAGGGAAGGCTTCCCTGAGGAGGAGGACATTTGAGCTGGGCTTTCCTTAGGTGCCTAGCATGGGATATTGTGTGCATGCACAAAACTATGGAAATAAGAATGAGTGAAATATATTCAGGGCACAGTGAGAAGATCTCTGAGGCTGAGATGAGGGTAGGGGATGAAAAGGCCAAAAAAATTAGGCTGAGATTGGGGTAGGGGAAGAAAAGGCCAGAAAAAACTAGGCTGACCTACATTATTAGATGCTTGACTGCTGTATTAAATCACTCTACAGTTGTTCTCAACCTTGGCTGCACATTAGAATCACTTGGAGAATTGTTAGAAATCCTGATGCCCAGGCCATTTCCTAGACCAATTAAATCATCCTCCTGGAAAGTGGGGCAGAAGATACTCAAGCATCAATATATTTTAAAGCTCCTCAGGTGATGCAAAGTTGAGAGCCACTACTGTACAGGAACGAAACCTATGTGCATAGAAAATGTTCTTCAAGGTGGATAGAGCCCATCCTTCCCAAACACACTTGTAATTTCAATTAGATATTCAAAATCAGAATTATTAAAAAGCTTTTATGCCACAGACCCTATGATGGGCTTTGGAACAGAGCTCTCCTGTCACAGGGGCCCATGGAGTGGCTCACAGCCAGGAAGATGAAGCCTGTCCTTTGTTCCTCAGACGCATCTGTGAAAGCTGATCCCTGTGAGGCTGTGGGGCAGAGGGCACCCCTTTCTCTCATTGGCTAAGACCATGGGGTGGCTAGATGAGTCTGCAGAGCTGCCAATTAAGATCACATCCTCCCCCTTTCACTGATTGAATGCCTATTCAGGAATTTGGGTATATTTTTACTTGATAAGATGAAAACATGAACTCTCCACATTGTGGAGGCTGACAGAAGAATCTTTATGTAGGTGCTTCACAATATGAATTTGGAATGACTGCTCTCAGTATGATCTCTGTACTCAGTTGCTAAAAGGCTATAGTTAAAAGCTGTCACTTCTCACATGTATTATATTAAAGTTTTTCTGAAATAATCTTTTAACATGTCCAAAGGTTGTTATGGAACTTGTGTAGCTGTTATCCCCTCCTCAAACAGATGAGGTTCTGGGATGTTTTGAATTCACACAAAAAATATCTAGAACACTTCCACATAGAAAACAAACATAACTGAAAAGCAGCAGTCCAAACCTGCTTGCTTACCATCCGGCTCAATCCCCCAGTTTTAGTCAATACAATATTCAGCCATCTTTAAAAGCATGGAACAAGCTCTTCCTGTGGGAGACAATGGAGAAAGGAGACTGGTGTGTGCAAATGCCAGAGCCAGCAGGATCCTGGGAATGCAGGCCACACTTGGGCAGACTTCTGGGCCAACTTCCATAGTGTGGCCTTAATGACTATTTTCACTGCATCCCCTTTTACAATTCCCTACTTGGTGCTTGGTGGTGAAGTGCTGCTCTGTGTTTTCAAAATAAAACTCTTCCAGGAAGCCTTCTGGGGTGCCCTCTGCTTTTCCTCAGAGACC
>JAQZBX010014711.1:0-38325 GCA_029593785.1 Cabassous unicinctus
AGAGTAGAAGCAGTCTTTTGAGAAGCAGCTTTGATGTTGGAAAGAAGGCCCCAGGAGAAGAGAAGCGAACTGTTCGCCTGATCGCATACAGCTGACCTTGTGGAGGAAACAGGAGCTAAGCCCAGAGAGAAACGCAGCCCCGGGAAGAGAGGAACCCAAGAAGCCTGAACCCTGGGCAAATGTCTGCAGCTGTCTTGCTCCAAAATGTGACAATGGACTTTGGTGAGGGAAGAAACTTATGCTTTATGGCCTGGTAACTGTGGACTTCTACCCCAAATAAATACCCTTTATAAAGACCAACCCATTTTTGGTATTTCACATTAGCACCCCTTTGGCTGACTAATACAAAAGGGTATTTATTTGAGGTAGAAGCTTACATTACAAGGCCCTAAAGAGTCCAACTCAAGGTACCATAAGAGGTACTTTCTCACCCAAAGTCATTGGCTATGTGTGAGGCAAGACAGTAGGCGATGTCTGTGAGGGTTCAGGCTTCCTTCTTCCTCTTAAGGCTCCATGGTCCCAGCTTCTTCCAATCTCATCTGTAGGCTGGTATAAGGCTTGTCTCTATCCCCAGGGCTTGTTTCTTTCTGGGTTCAGATGCTCTGTTTTCTTCACAAGGTCAGCTGTAAACTCTCAGGCTCATCTCTCTTCCCAGGGCCTCTGCCATGTCTAAGGAGCTGTCTCTCTTCCTATGTGTTCTTCTTTGTGCATCTATTTCCATGTGAGAGTCTGTTTTATCAACCCAAGGGGGCTGGGACTCAACACTGAGTCACACTCTAATGACATGGTTGGATCAGAGCCCTAATCTTAACATAATTTAATCAGATGTCTCAACTGAATCTAATACAGTCAAAGGGTTATCATGCCAGAGGAACCGACCAGTTTACAAACATAATCTATACTTCTTTTTGGAATTAATAAATAATATCAAACTGCTACACCAAGTGATCATGAACCAGAACCATTGAGGATATTGCCTTTGTGTTTCAATCTTGCCTAGTCTTTGAAAAGAGTTCCTGGCTCAAACAAGGGGAGCTTTAGGGACAACGTGTGCTGCCCTAGGAGGGCCCTAGGTGTAGACACACATAAGTAAAATGATTGTTAATATGCCTATTCATTTCACTGCCATGGTGTAGGGGAAAGAGCATGGGCTTTGGAGCCTTGGGGATCTCAACTGGAAGCTTGACTCTGCCACTTGCAAGCTGTGTGCAAGTCACAAACCTGACTTTGCTTTAGTTTCCGCAGCTGTGAATTGGAGAAGATAATAAAGCTAACCTATGTAGAATGCTTACTACGTGCTGAGCATTGTTCTTTTTTATAAGACTAATTTAATTTTCAAACAACTCTTGAAGGAGGCACTGTTATTATCCCCATTTTTCAGTTAAAGAAACAGAGGCACAGAGCAGTTTTGTAAACCACCCAGGCTAACACAGCTAGGATCTGACAGAGCTGGGATTTGAACCCAGGCAGCCTGGCCCCAGAGTTCGTGCATTCAACCTCTATCTGTAGTAATAATATCTCCCTCATAGGTTTGTTGTAAGGAATAGAGACAGTGTCTAGCATGTAGCAGGTGATCAGGAAGTGGGGTGATGGTCATTGTCCTGCCCAAGCTTCATGGTCTGCTCATATCTTGTGCCTTGGAGCTGCTTTCTGTCAACCCTCCAGCCAAATAGACCCTCCACCACAGTGCAGCATACCCTCCTGCAGTCCCAGCTCACCCCTACCTCCATGTGAGGTCCACGCTTGATTTTGCTCTGTGTCCCCTGGAATAAACGTTTGTTGAATTGGGTTTGGGTTGCATGTTATTTCTTTATCCAAATGTGCATGTTCTGGGAGAGTGGATGTAGTTCAGTGGTTTGAGTGCCTGCTTCCCATGTATGAGGTCCTGGGTTCAATCCCTGGTACTTCCTTAAAAAAATAAAAATAAAATAAAATGAAAAACAAAACAAAAACAAATGTGCATGTTCTGAAACTGCTTTCCTCCTCAAGCCCTTACTCAGCAATTTGCTCCCAAGGCTCTTGGCTCCAGCCTTCCCTTGTTGGTCAGGTTGGGCCTGCCCTGCGTTCAGAAGTTCCCTGTGGAGGTAGCCGTTCTTACCTGCTACACCCTTTCTCCTGCAACACCCCACGCAGTTCCTTCCATGTTTGGGGGTACCCTACTCTTGTGTGAACACTGCCTGGAGAATAAGCACCCTCCTCTCTCTCCAACGTCGAGACATAGTGCCTATCTTGGAAGCCTGGTCCATGGATGCCCCTTAGCCTCTCCCAGGAAATCTAAAAAAATTCCCTCCTTAGTGTATAGACCAGGTTACTTGATATTGCAGTGAAAATGACACTTGATAATTACAAGGCATGACAAACCCAGGGTCAGATATCATTCCAGGGAACTTCTGAAGGGTATTAATCTTGGCCTTTTTGGGCTTCTTCAGATGTCACTATGGCCATGCCCCTGGGCCCCGGTCCACCCTGTGGGCAGTTCCACCTGAGACCAAGCCCTTGGGAGCTGCCTGTGCCCACGTTGGGGCGTGCATCCTGGCAGGGCCACCTTGGACATGGCAGGCAGTGCCTGCTCTGGATTGAGGCATCCGGAACGTCCTGCAGCGCTCTGTGTCTGCCTCTGCTGAGACCCCCTGGGAAGACATGGTCAGAAGGACTCAGCTGCTTCCTCTGGACTGCACTACCCTGGGCAGTACGTTCCTGTACTCAGCCAGGAGAGTCCAATGCCGCCTTGGACAGAACCTGTTCTTTGCATCCACACCTTTCTGACAAGGCCAGAGGGGTCCCGGTGCCGACGGTGGGCAGAACCTCCAGGGCAGAGCCCTCTTGGACACTCCGGCAGCGTCCAGGGCCCAGCGCAGACAGACCCTCCATCGGGGCCTCTTGGGAACGGCAAGAGGGGCATCCGTGCCCACTGTGGACATGGGTGTTCTAGGGCAGCGCCCGGAGCCCGCCCGGCCTGCGTCTGGAGGCGCGCCCAGGCGCTGCCAGGAAGGCCGGGCGTTTATCCCCGGAGCCGCCAGCAGGGAGCTCCCTCTCGGCTCGGCTCGCGCGGCCGCGGGGGGCGGCGCTGCGCTGCGCCGCGCTGCGCTCCAGCCCGAACCGGGCCGGGGCCGCTGGATGCCGCGTCTCCGCTCCTGCTGCCTGCCCGGCGGGCTCCAGCGGCGGGTGAGTGCCGGGCGGCGGGGCCGGCCGCTCGGTAGCGGGCCGGGCCCCGTGGGGCGGCGGGGCGGGCTGCGCCCCGGCGGGCGGCGGGGCCGGGCGGGCTCCTCCTCCTCCCCTCTCCCCTGGAAGCAGCGGCCCGGACTCCCGGCTCCAGTCCCCGGCGGCGCCTCGGAGCTCGGCGTCCGCGGGTAGGGGCCGGCGGGAAGGGGCGGGGAGGGGGAGCACTGGCCCCTTTTGCCAGCTCGGGGGGCGTGGGGAACAGGATAAGGTGGCCTTCAGATTGCGGGGCTTGGGGGCTTGGAGGAGTCCAGGTGGCCCGGGCTGCGGGACGGGCTCTGCAGTGCTGGGGAGTAGGGGGCTGATCGGGGCCAGGCCCCGGCCCCCCTGACAGACGCATCGGCCGAGGCACCGAGGCCAGCAGCAGGGAAGGCCAGCACCTCCACCGAGCCCTTTATCTTTCCCAGCGGCCTTCACCCTTTCACTGCCAAGCGGGCTCCTCTCAAAGGAGCAGCTGCTAGACAGCTGGCAAAACAATGGAGACCCCGCTTCCCCCGACCCCCTCCCCTTGGGGCAGAAGATGGGGCAGCGGGGGCGGGTGGGGGGGAGTGCTTAGTGATCGTCAGGCTTTGGGGAATTAGGGAGTGCAGGCTGCCCCCTGGGACGGGCTGCTCACCTCACCTTTCCCCCCAGAGGGTTGGGATGAGTGTGGGAAGGTCTCGGCCTGCCCCGGGCCTCTGGGAGAGCCGGCACTGGGGCCCCGCCCTGCTAACCTGTCATGCCAGTTGGTTCACCAATGGGAAGGGGGCGGTGGTGGGGTTGGCTGGGCTCCCTGGGTGGGGGAACGCTGCTTGGTACCAAGACTGGTGAGGAGTGGGTCATGTTCCTGGCTGAGCTCAGGCCTGTTGGGACACACCACACATTGGGGCTTTGTTGTGGGGCGTGGGGGTGCTGCCCTCTTGCCAGGCGCCTGTGTCCTGCTGATTAGTTGGAAAGGCTGCCGTCAGAATGAGCGGGTGGCCCGGGGAGAGGGCAGCTGGTTTGTGTTTTAAGCCGGTGCTCATTTGACCTGGTCACTTGGCCACGGGGGGCTTGTATTTGTGTGGGAGGGCTGGGAGGATGCCTCCTGGGAAGGGCTTTCCTGGCTAAGACCTTCCTGCCATCAGATGGTCCCCCCCAAATTATAGATTTGGGTCCCTTCTCCCTTTCACCTTGCCAATGCCAATGCCTTGCTTGGGTCCATCTGGTGCCTTGGAGTGCCTGGCAGGGTTGTGGTGAGCAGGCCTTGGAAACACCGCTGGGAGAGTGAAATGCGGGAAGCCTGTGCACTGGGACCGTGCTGGGGAGGGAGAAGGTGGCCGGGTGATAGAGAGCAAGATCACTTAGCAGGACATTGACTCTAGAGGGTCAAACTGCCTTTTCATGTGCCTGCCAGGCCTGGAGTCCTTTCCATGAGCAGGTTGGGGTCCTGTTGCTATGGCAATGGCCCTGGCCTTGCCTATGCCCTCCACCCTTTTCAATCCAGGGGCTACTTTCTACTTGGGGATATTGAAAGTTGCTCTCCTGAGGTCTCTGGCTTCCTGACAGGCCTGGTTGGCTCCTTGTCAATGGCCTGCCACCTCCTCAGCTTCCCCTCTGTCCTTTTGTGATGAGAGCTTTCCAGGAAATGTGCTCCTGGTTACTGGACACGACTGGTTATATATAGCCTTGGGTGGAGATGTACTTGTCCATTTGGGGCTGGGGGCATTGGGGTTGGGGCCTCAATTCCTGGAAGACAGTGGCTTTGGGAGGAGATGTGGTGGGGGGATTAGGGGAATGAGAAAGTTCATAGGCTGCGGTAAGGGGCAGGGGTAGGAGGGGCCACATACTGGTGGTCACTTCCCTTGGGAGTTTTGAACTTTCAACAGTTGATGACCTGGTGCCTGGTAGCTGAGTGTCTGGTTTGTTTACTCTCTCCTAGTCCGGGCTAGGTGCCGGGGTGTGTGCCTGAGGGCTCCCTCCCACCCCAGGCTCTCCTCAGAAGCCCTCACGTGGACTGGGCCCTTCCTGACTCCTGCCTGCTCCTTCAGCCTCACTCTTGGGCACCCTGGGCAGCCAGCCTGTTGCCTGGAGCCCCCGTCACTGGCCCCGCGGGAAGCTGCTGACCGAGGAGCACATGTGTGTCCAGAAGTTGGGCCTGATAACTCCGAGGTCCCCCAGAGGCAGGTGGCTGAAGGTAGACTGGGTGGGGAAGAATTGGGGCTTATGTGAAAGGGAGAATCCGCCCTGCTCAGGGTGGAGCAGGGAGTTGGAACTCCCGAAGCCTTGATCCAGACTTGGTGTATCACGGGCCTGGTGTACCAGGGCTGCAGGGCTCTTCTTGCTCCTTTGAGCCAGAGGTCTGTCCCCAGCCAGACCCCCTCCCCTGGAGTGGACGCCACAGACGGGCACCAGAGCATCAGTGTGAGCTGGGTCCTGCTGGCAGCCTGGGCCCCAGGCCTTGTCCCAGGTAGGGAGGGTACCTCCCCTTGTGGTGGGTAAAGGTGAGGGGCTCTAACTTGATGCCGGTTAAAGGTCTGAGCGAATGGGCAGGC
Source organism: Cabassous unicinctus (assembly GCA_029593785.1). Classification (NCBI taxonomy): domain Eukaryota; kingdom Metazoa; phylum Chordata; class Mammalia; order Cingulata; family Chlamyphoridae; genus Cabassous; species Cabassous unicinctus. Next base: position 5,733 of record JAQZBX010014711.1, read on the forward strand.
CTGGCCCACTGAGTGCTGATTGCCAGGTTCTCCCAGGCTTGGAATGGGGCATTAATGGAACTCTAAATTCTGCATTGGGCCAGGCCCAGGGGTGCTTTAGGATCTGACCATCACCATTTCCTGAATTAAAAAGGTGGGGTGGTGCCCTGGCAGGAGCTGGATCAGGAGCGGTGGGGAACAGGCTGGAAAGCCTCCACTGCTCCCCCTAATTCACTTTCCTGCCCTTTGTCTTGAGGTACGAATTATGCGGCTAGTAAATTATCCACATTCCCTTGACATTTCAAACAGCTTTGAGTCAGGCAGCGGTTTTAGTTGTTGGACTGCAGATTTTATGGGGTCCTTTCTCTCTGCCAGGTACTTTATCATCACTTGAAAGGAATTATTTTTATTATTCTCTGGTATTCAGAGATGTTGGGTGATGGGCTCAAGGTCACACAGCCAAATCGGAGGCAGAGTGAGATTAGAACCTGCAGTTTGTGGTTGAACAGCAAAGGCAAGGGCTTGGGGCCAAGTCTGCGCTCTCCCAGGGCCCTGAAGATTTTACAGTTGAAATAGCTGAGGCCTAGAGAGGGACGAGACTTGCTCAAGGTCACACAGAAGGTGGTGGTGGGCAGGGAGTGTTAGCTGAGTTTAGCGCCGCAGGAGCCGCATGGGGCCGAGACGGTGCACCCGGGAGAGCAGCGGGGGCCCGGAGGCTGGCACCTCTCCCGCTCGCGTTTCTCCCGGGGCCAGCGGGATTGCCGCGTTCCAGGAGAGACCGTATAGCAGCGGGAGGCGCCGCCGGGCTACGGCTGCGCCGGGCCCGGCTGCCTGGAAATGCCGAGGGCTTCCCGGTTCCCGGCGCCGCGGCCGACAGGAAGGGTGCAGTCGGAGGGGGCGCACCTGGAGCCGGATAAGCTGTGTGTGACTGGCGGTGAGTCACGGGGCGCTGCGGAGCTCAGCAGAACCCGCCCGGAGGAGGCTCGGCGGCCGTGGCCACAGGCCCCTCGCCCTGCGCGCTCCCCCGCGCACGCCCGGCGGGGCAGGTGACGCGTGAGCCCCACCCGCCGCTTTTGCAAACCCCTCTGTGCGGGCCTGCGCCGAGATAAAGGCTCCGGGACCTAGTAAGCGGCCGCCCCGGTAGGTCAGAGGCCGAGGGAGAGAGGCCGGCTCTCTTGGGAAAGTATTTCCTTTGTATTTATTTATGAATGTGGTCTGGGGGCGGGGTGAGGGTGGGGGCTGACCTAAGTACACCCACGGCAGTCTAGTCTGGACACTCTTGTCTTGGGATTCTAACATTATAGTTTCCATTTCCTGGGCTTTCTACGGTGCCAGCTTCAGGAGGGTGACCCATTTAAATGCGTCCCCACTTAAAGCCACAAGACACCGGTGAAATCTATTTTAACCACCTCCCCCAAGTCACTGAAACGCTTTCAAGGCATGAGATGGCAAGCCTAAATGGATTGCTTATTTGTTTGTCAAGTCTTTCTTTTCTTTTATCTTTATGATCACAAATGTAACGTGCTGGAAGAAAGTTTAATCTGTAGGAAGTGTATAAAGTAGAAAATTAAAGTGTAATTCCTCCTCCCTTCTGCTCCCCAGAGGTAACAACTGATATGTAATGCCTTTTTTCAGGCTATTTTTTAAGTTTGTTTTATGTACATATATGTATATGTGTATAATGATATACTAATATTTTGTTATATATACTATTCTATAAAATATAATTTAATATAAACTTTTTAATATTTTCCTGTAGGAAATAAAGTGCAGGCAAAAAGTTGAAAAAAATTACACATAATCCCATTATCCAAAACCCCTAGGCTTAAATAAATACATGCGTGCACACCTCTGCTGGATGAATATTCTCACTGTGAGCAATTAAAACAATATGGATAAAACAAGTCTGTTTTGACCCCTCTAAAATCCCAGGTCCCTCCTCAGAGCAGACATTTTCTATGCACATGTGAATATTGTACCTAAAGTGCATGTACACATATATACATAGTAAATTTCTTAAAAATTTTAGCAAAAATTACATACTATCCTGCAAGTTGCTTCTTTCACTTAACTATGTAGTATAGAATCTTTCCAGGTCAATATACACAAATCTACTCCATTCTTTTTAACAACTGCCCAATCGTTCCATCATTTACCTATTCCCCTAGTGATGGACATTGATATTTATAGATTTTTGCTATTACAAACAATGCTGCAAAGATTAGCCTTGTTCATGGTATGACTACATCTATAGGTGTCCTGTAAGTAGAATTGTCCAGTCAAAAATATGTACATTTAAATATTTTCATAGATACCACCAATTTGCCCTCCTAAAATATTACACCAATTTATATCCCACCAGCATGTATGAGACTCTTGATAATCTTGGATATTATCAATCTCAATACTTTTCATTAAACTGCTAAGTGAAAAATAGTATGCCTCTGTTTTATTTCACATTTCTGTGAATATCACTGAGGCTGAATACTTGTTCATGTTTGTTGGCCATTCCTATTTCTCCATCTATGGATGGCCTGTCCGTATCCTTGGCAGTGGCCCTATGGGGCCTCTGGACCCAGGCCAGTGAGATCCAGCTTGGCCGTGTACTTACTGTGTGGCCTTCACTTCTTTCAGCTTTTAGTTTCTAGATGCAAAGATCCTTTCCTGCATTAAGATTTTATTTCTTAACTTATTTTAGTCACACTTGTGCTAAGAGTCATTTGCATGCTTTATTATTCTTTCTACTATCCCATTTAGCTGGCACCGAATGTGTCTGTCCTGCTGCTATTATGTACCATTCTTTTTTTTAAAAAAAGAAAGATTTATTTTATTTTTATTTATTCCCCCCCTTGCCGCTTGTGCTCCTTGTCTGCTCTCTGTGTCCACTCGCTGAGCATTCTTCTGTGTCTGTTTGTCTTCTCTTGTCTTCTCTTTAGGCAGCAGTGGGAACTGATTCTGGGACCTTTCAACATGGGAGAGAGGCACTCAATGGCTTTGAGCTACCTCAGCTCCCTGGTTTTTGTTGTGTCTCTCATTGTCTCCTTCCTCTGTGTCTCTTTTTTGTTGTTGCATCATCTTGTTGCGTCAGCTCTCTGTGTGGGCCGCCAGCTTTCCACGCAGGCCCACTTTTGCCTTCACCAGGAGGCCCCAAGAATCGAACCCGGGACCTCCCAATATGGTAGAAGGGAGCCCAATTGCTTGAGCCACATCCATTTCCCTATATACCATTCTTGAGGGCCTACTTTGGGCCAGGCCTGATAGGAGGATTTATATACCTATGTCATTCCCACACCTTAAGAGTTAGTACTATTATTATCTTCATTTTACAAATGGGAAAACAGATGCACAGAGGTGGTAAGTAACTTGCCCAAGATTGAACAGCTATTAACTGAATTTGTCCTCTAGTATGTTACCTGACATTTGAAGCCTGAGCTCTTTCACTAGGTTTATTTATCTTTATATCCCTCGTATTTAGTAGGTGCTTGATAGATATATATTTTCCCCAACATTTTATCACAAAATTTCAAACATTCAGAAAATTTAAGAATTTTACAGTTAACACTCCTCATTCCTAGAGTCTACGATTAACATTTACTATCCTTGCTGTCATATATTTAGCTCTCTCTTTTTTTAAAAGATTCATTTATTTACTTCTTTCCCATCCTCTTTGTTTTTTGCGCTTGCTGTCTGCTCTCTGTGTGTTCTTCTGTGTCTGCTTGTCTTCTCTTTAGGCAGCACCAGGAACCGATCCTGGGACCTTCTGGAGTGGGAGAGAGGTGCTTAATTCCTTGTGCCCCCTCAGCTCCCTGGTCTGCTGTGTCTCTTATTGTCTCTTCTCCGTGTCTCTTTCTGTTGCGTCATCTTGCTGCGCCAGCTCTCCACGCGGGCCAGCACTCTTGCGCTGTGGGCCAGCTCAACACATAGGCCAGCTTGCCTTCACCAGGAGGACATGGGAATCGAACCCTAGACCTCCTATATGGTAGACGGGAGCCCAATTGCTTGAGCCACATCTGCTTCCCCACACATATTTATCTCTTGATACAACTATCAGTCTCTTAAATTTTTGACCCATCGTAAAGTAAATTGCAGACATAAGTATACTTCCCCCCAAATACTTCAGCATGCATATCATTAGCTAGAATTCAATATTTGTTTACAGTTCGTTTTTTCTTTTGAGTTAATATAATATACAATGAAATGCACAGTTCTTCGGGGCATTATTGGATGAGTATTAACAAATGCTTACACCTGTGCATCCCAAACCCCTATTAAGATACAGAACACAAGCACCACCCCAGAAAGTTCCCTTATGCCCTTTCTCAGGCAATCCCCACCCCCACTCCCTAGAGGCAACCACTGTTCTGATTTTTATTCCACTATAGATTAGTTTTGCCTATACTAGAACTTCATATAAAAGCAATCATACAGAGAAAGAGGTCAGAAAAACTGTAAGGTTGCTTTCCCTGGAAAGAAGGGCGGGGGTAAGAGAGGAAGGGAAGGTAGAAACTGCAGCCTGGAATGGGGGTGGGGTGGGGTGGTATCGGAACTGCTGGAGACTTTGGACCTCAGGACAGGAGTTGCTGGAAAGTCCAGTGTCTACAAGGAGGTGACAGATCCCAGGTCTCTGGCGAATTAGGACTGAGATGCATAGGATGGAAGCAGCTGCAGCTTCATTGCAAAACTGGCCCTGGAAAGGCAGGCAGGAAGGTGGCTCCAGATGTGGCACAGGAGACCTGAGGCCACAGCAAGACATGGCAATGGTGGCTATGATAGTGAGGAAGGAGGTATCTTTGGAGCTGTGCATTTCAGCAGTGGCAGGACAGGGGTGCTGAGGGAAAGGCTGACACAGACTCAGTCTCTGAAGGTCCCAGGGTTGAAATGAGGTTGGGGGGCGGGGCAGGATTTGGCAGAGGGTTAATAACTAACCTGTGTCCACAATTGACTTAGAAATTAGGAATTTTAGAGCTGGAAGAGACCTAGGTCATTTAGTCCAACCTTGAGCAAAGTGACAGGCCCAAGGTCCCCCAGTGATTTGTTGGCAGATCCGAGCTTAGATGCCAGAGTTCCTAAAATTCCTGACCAGCACTGTCCCCTGTGGATTTCTGTTGTTCCTGCTGCAGTGACACTGAGGGGTAGGCAAAGCAGGCTGCTGCTGAGACAAGATTTAAATGAAATTACTTCTTAGGGTCCTTTCCAGCCCAAAGATTCTAGAATTCTGGGGGCTGTTTTCCGTTGATACTGCTCAGATAACTAACCTCCATCAGAGAGCCAGGCTTGGGTAAGGATTGCAGAGTGAGGACTGGAGACCAAAAAGGATGTCTTGGTGGAGCAGCACGGTAGGCAGGTGGGTTCTCTGTGGTTGGGCTGAGGCTGAGATATTATTCTTTTTTTTTTAAAAACGAATAGTTTATTTATTTTATTTTTTTTATTTATCCCCACCGCCCTTGTGCTCTCTGTGTCCATCTGCTACACATCTCTCCGTGTCTGCTCCTCTCCCCCTGCTGCGCCATCCTGCTGCGTCAGCTCACCGCGCCACTTGGGCCGGCTTGCCTCCACCAGGAGGCCCCAGGAACCGAACCTGGGGCTTCCCATATGGTAAACGGGAGTCCAACCAATTGAGCCACAGCTGCTTCCCAAGATATTCTTGTTTGTCCCCTCTAAGTCCCCAACTTCTTTATTTCTCCCATGGGTTCCCCTGGGATCATCGTCTAAACCAGGACTGTGAGATGGCGCAGAGGGTGTGGGTGAAGGTCAAGGTGGGCAGGCAGTGACCAACTGAGGATCCTGGCGACACCTTGCCAAGGGAAAGGGACCTGGAAGGTTTCTAGTTTGGGATGAATATGGTACAGCTGCTTGCCCTATAATAGGGGAATGACTAAGTCCCCCATCCTGGTATATGGTAGACCTGTGCCATACCCCATCCATGGCGGGGAGGAGAGGCTGCTCAGGCCAAAGGAGAGCCCTGAGGAGAGAATGAGGGCTGGCAGGCACTCCCAGCCCCAGTCAGTCCGGACCCAGCTGGCTGAGGCTGACCCTGGCTTCCCACCTCTTGGGGCCTGGATTTTCTGTTCCCCAACTCCCAGGTACTATACATGGAACATTTAGAACCAAAAAGTTCAGAGGGAACTTTGTTTTACCAGGTAGAAACTGAGGTCAGAGAGGGAAAGGGGCTCAGCTAGGTCCACAGGGAGTGAGCAACCACACAGGCCTCCCACCTCTTTGGATGTATGTGTGCCAAAACTAAGATTTCTGTTGAATTGCACTATCCAGTATGTGGCTATTGAGTACTTGAAATGTGATTAGTCTGAACTGAGATGTGCTCTGAGTGTGAAATACGTCCCGGATTTCAAAGACTTAATACAGAAAAGAGAATGTAAAGCATCTCAATATTTTTCATATGAATTACATGTTGAAACGACATTATTTTGAATATATTGCCTTAAATAAAATATATTATTAAAGTTAATTCCTCTTACAAATATTGGTATGTATTGTGAAAAATTTGATTTTTACCCACAATAAAAAATAAAAATAAAAAAAAAAGTTAATTCCACCTTTCTTTTTACCTTTTTTTAGTGTGGCTACTAGAAAATGTTAAATGATATATGTGGCTTGAATTACATACCTTGTGGACAGAGCTGCTCTAGAAAGATGTACTGGTCTCCCAGGAACCGCATAGGTCAGAGTGCTGGGCAGTGGGGGAAGCATTTAGCCAGCGCACCAGGACCCTGAGGAGTTCCCGGCCTGGATGCCTTCCTGGGCATTATACCTAGATGGGGGGACCCTCTTAGTGGAATGGGGAGTCTAGAGGGCCCTGCTTGGTGGCCCAGGTGGAGTGCACAGTCAGGAAAGGTCCCTCTAGGGCTCGGCAAGGTCATTGCTAGAAGGGGTAAGCTTATAGATCCTGTGTCTGGAACTCAGACAGGGAGGCCTTCACGGAGAGGTAAAAAACTAGAATGTAATTTCTAATTAGGTGGCATGGCCTACTTTTACTTCTTGTTCCCTGCTTGTTAGAACAAGAAAGGCTCTCTTTCCTCCAGCGCCACCAGGCTATGCACAGGGGTAGAGGTAAGTTGGCCCCTGTAGACAGGCGCACGTGCCCTGGAGCTGGGGTTCTCTCTCAGGCTGCCACAACTTTCTTCCCGAGGCTATATTTAGGTGTTGGTCTGGGGAAAAGGATGTGAGTTTTTCAGGATCCTGTTTCTCCAACAGAACCCACCCCCCACCCCCACCCCACAGCTGTCTATCCTCTGTTCAGTCTGGAATTTCCCCTTCCTGCTTCCCTTCCCCCTGCCACCTTCACTTTGGGCTCCTGTGCCCTAGAAAGAACACAATATTTGCCACTGAATCCCAGCATTGCTACTTATTAGCTGTGTGACAATGAACACATAATTTTTTTTCTCATTTCCTCATTTGTAAAGTTGGAGATGATGCTTATGGGGATGTTATGAGGTTCAAACAAGACAGTGTGTGTAAAGTACCTGGCCATTAAATAAATGTGGATTTCTTTGAGGTCTTCTGTGAGGTGCTGGCTAAGGGTGCTGCTCTAGGGCTAACAGGCTTAGGAATGAGCCCAGTAGCGTCTGACGTCGATTGCCTTAATGGACATTGGCTGTGGGAGGTGATGGTACACAGGGTCCCTCATCTTTTCCCTTTGTGTTTGAATCTCAAGTGACGTAACAGACCAAATTGGTGTAACATATCCTCTTGCCAGGAGGTCAGGTCCCCCAGATGCCACCTCCAGGTACACCTAAGCCTTGGTCCATCAGAGTTTTAAGGAAAGGAGAGGCTTTAGAGTCGGGGCTTTTACAACCTTATCTAAGCCTCAAGGTTTCTTGTTTGTACAATGTGGGTAATAATAGCACATACCTATAGAAATGCTAAAAGGATTCAATTAACTGAGGTTGTTGTGTAAAAAAGCAGAGTGCCTGGCACATAGCTAGCACTCAGTGAGGGACAGCTGTGCTTAGTGTTTGGCTGGGTCTGGGCTGGAGACACTGAAAGAGGCCCTGCTTGAATAACTCTTCTCCTTCTCTGTGTATTTCTGGTTTGCAGCAGCAAGGTGGGGTAGAAAGGTCCTGTGCTAAGCACCCATAATCTTCTGGGGGTGCCACCCCTGAAAACCTCCACCATGTTTAACCTAATGAAGAAAGACAAGGACAAAGATGGTGGGCGGAAGGAGAAGAAGGAGAAGAAGGAGAAGAAGGAGCGGATGTCAGCAGCAGAGCTGCGGAGCCTGGAGGAGATGAGCCTGCGTCGCGGCTTCTTCAACCTGAACCGTTCCTACAAGCGTGACTCCAAGACACGCCTGGAAATCTCCAACCCCATCCCCATCAAGGTGGCCAGCGGCTCTGACCTGCACCTGACTGACATTGACTCCGACAGCAACCGGGGCAGCGTCATCCTGGACTCGGGCCACCTGAGCACAGCCAGCTCCAGCGATGACCTCAAGGGTGAGGAAGGCAGCTTCCGCGGCTCTGTGCTGCAGAGGGCAGCCAAGTTCGGCTCCCTGGCCAAGCAGAACTCACAGATGATTGTCAAGCGCTTCTCCTTCTCCCAGCGTAGCCGGGATGAAAGCACCTCAGAAACCTCCACCCCCTCAGAGCACTCGGCCGCCCCATCCCCGCAGGTGGAGGTGAGGACTCTAGAGGGCCAGCTGATGCAGCATCCTGGCTCTGGCATCCCTCGAGCAGGGTCCCGGTCCCGAGTCCCCGAGCTGGTGACTAAAAGGTTCCCGGCCGACCTGCGCCTGCCCCCTGTGGTGCCACCGCCTCCCCCTGTCCTCCGGGAGCTGGAGCTGCAACGTCGGCCCACTGGAGACTTTGGCTTCTCCCTGCGGCGCACGACCATGCTGGATCGGGGCCCCGAGGGCCAGGCCTATCGGCGGGTGGTTCACTTTGCTGAGCCCGGGGCGGGCACCAAGGACCTGGCCCTGGGGTTGGTGCCAGGAGACCGGCTGGTGGAAATTAACGGGCACAATGTGGAGAGCAAGTCCCGGGATGAGATCGTGGAGATGATCCGACAGTCTGGGGACAGCGTGCGGCTCAAGGTGCAACCCATCCCAGAGCTCAGCGAGCTAAGCCGGAGCTGGCTGCGGAGCGGCGAGGGACCCCGCAGGGAGCCAGCCGATGTGAGTGTTTACCTGGGCTGCCAGGGGGAGCAGGGGCCGGGAATGCTGGCATCCCCTGCTGTTCTACTTAGGTGGGTGACTGGGGTACCCAAGAGCCTAGCGGGTGTGTGGGCGGGGAGCCAGGTCACTGCCCCTGCCCAGGCAATTTACCTGGCCTGGAGGGAAGAGTGACTTCAGGGGAGGGTGCCCCATGCCAGATGCCCAGGGAAGGGAGTCACCTCTTTGCCTCTCTACCTGTTCTCAGAGCTGAGGACAGGTCCCCAGAGGCTCTTTGCAGTAGAGTTCTCAGCCAGAGGTGCAGTCTGGCCAGGCCTCATGGCTTGATGCCTCCTCGCCAGTGGTCCATGTCTCTTGGAGTGACTTGATTGAATTCAGTGTGGGGCATTTCTCCAGGGTGTTGGGCTACATCAAATTCTGCTTGATCTTTGGCTGAATTTCCAGGGCCCTCAGGAGGGGTCTGATGGTTGGTAATTGCTGTGGAAGTTTTGCGCTTCATGATACAAGGGTGGGTTAGGGATTTGGGGACCATATTTCCTGAGCCCCAAATTGGGGCATGTGGGCTAATAACATGTGCTACTTCCAGATATGAGAGATACTCTGGACACTAAAATATAGGAGTTCCATGTTATTTAGATATTATAGGTAAAAAAGAAAACCAAAGTGTTTTAGATTAGGCTGTCATGGACCACCAGGGATGGACAATTGCTCTGGTTATAGTTCCTAGGGAGACGATGTCAGGCCAGAGCCACCTCTTGCCCTGTGTGAGCGAGGACTTGCTTACCAGGTGAGGTTGCAGAGATAAGCAGGGACCAGATCACGGAGGGCCTTGTAAATTGTGGTAAGAGTTTAGGTTTTATCCCAGTGAAATGGGAAGCCATTGTAGGATTTGATGCAGGGGAGTGAATGAGTCAGATTTATGCTTTATAAAGATCACTTGGGTTCCAAAAGTCTTTATTATTCCTCCTGGAAGAAGCAAAAGCATGGCCCTAGAAAAGTGACAAGGATGAAGCTTACAGAGATAGTATGTCCTGACTGTCCTTGAGACTCCAGCTATCATCCTGCCCATACAAAACAGCAGTGGAAGAGGATGACATAGGATCAGAAGAGATTTAAACCAGATGCATATGGGGGATCTGAGGTCTCTAACCCCAGAGGTCTTTTGATAGGCAGTTACATTTCCCTTTGGAATGTCTTGCCTGGAGACAGCACATGAAGGACAAGGTGGCCTCTGGCTGTCCTTCCCTCCTTGTCATGGGGAGTGACCAGATCTGGCCCCTGCAGTCTGGCCAGTGCGCACTCAGTCTGGCCAGGATCTTTTGGCACTAAATGACTGGTCAGAAGTGTCAAAGTCAGAGATGGGAGGAAATGCTAAGGAAGCAGGCAGAATCCTCGTGTCAGCTTTCTCCCAGGGAGCAGAAGGGGCAGCTCAGGATGGCTGCCTTGACGGGGCTGAGAGTGGCAGGGTCAGGCTCTGGCAGGAGGCAGTGGAGTTGGGTTCCAGGCCTTCCTTTACACTGAGGCTACTTGCCTTCAGGTAGTTTTGCTAGTCAGTGAGGGAATAGGAGTGGGAGGGAGCCTGTTGTGGAATCCAGGGAAGGACCTGGACTCATTCATTCCAGAAACACACATTGAGCACCTGCTGTATGTCAGCCAACAGGTTACACTGAACTCCGGGAACTATGAGGGGGAGATGTTTTTATCTCAGAACCAAAGACAGCAACTTGTTGCCATGTCTGTCTACTTTCTCTTAGGTGAACATTGCTTTTAACAGATGGAATTTTCTTTCTCTTAAAGAATCTCCCAGGGGATTGTTGCCAGCTCCCTGCTGAACCATAGCATGGGCCTCTGTGGGGCCCAGGCCTTGGCATCCCAGATGCTGTTTAGTTTTCTATCTATAGCACAGAGATCATTCTGGCATCTCACATTTCCCAGACTCTCCCTTTCCTACTAGCTACTGCTACCCCATCCCTGGGGAAGTAGATGGTTCAGTTTTGGAGCCCCTGGTGGATTCCAAGTTACAGCTGGTATCCCTGAAGTGCTGGCTCACTTCAGCACCCATGGGACTAGTCCCACTGGTACCCAGAGGGCTGCTTCCCCAGGCATTAGCCTGGGAGATCTAGCAGGGGACACAGTGGGAAATCCCATCCCCATGATTCACATAGAGCCATCTAACAGGACGATAAGAAACAGGGCTGGGAGGAACCCTGTATCTTTTCCCACATGGTAGATGGTGGGGACTCATGCCATGAACAGAGAGGAGGAGGGCAAGCCCAGCATTTCTAGCTTCCTGGGGGAGACCCTGGGCGCTGGCGTGGGAGTGCTGCAGCCTCTTCTGTGGCCCTCATCTGCTATCTCCTCCTCCTCTTCCTCCCACTCCTACTCCTGCTCCTTCTTTTGGCAGCAGTTCTAATCCCAGTTCCACGCCAAGAAGAGTCTTCCCGCCTCCTCCATGCTCCTGGGCGGGGTACCCTGACGACTCTAGCCCCATAGGGACAGCTCTTGGCAGCCACCCTGCGCGTCAGGCCATCATCCTTCAACTGTGTCCACACGTTGCCTGTCCCCACGGAGCTCTGAAGGAGCTGGCTGGCCATCTGTTCTCCTCCTGCACGCAGATGGGGGCCAGGCCCCACGGGTCCACTCTGTGGCCTGCTTAGAAGGCTCCAGGGAGAGACAGCCCCTTGGGTTTCCCTCTCACATGGTGTGTGTCCAGAATGTTTGGCTCACACCTTCTTCATGGGTTCCTGTAGCTGCCAGACAGGGTTCCATTGGGAGTAGGGGTGGGCCATAGTAGTAGGATAGACTTAGGGCTTAACAGAAATCCCTCAGCAGGTTTGAGAGAAGCGGCTTGTTCTTCTGTCATCTCTTCTGCCACCCACCTATCCATTCAACAAACATTTGCTGAGCACATGCTGTGTCCTAAATCCTGGGTTCCAGAGTATGTGGCATATAATCCCAGCCCCAAGTAACTCATACTCTAGTGGGGGTGGTGGTCAAGTGGCCAGACAAGACAATAGAGTTTGAGGAGCTCAATGATAGGGGCCAGACGAGGAGGCTAGGGGAGCCCAGAAAAGGGGCTTCAAGTAGAGTCTTGTGGGGTGGGTCAGTAGAAGCTGAGTGGAGGGGAGCCTGGAGGAAGGGAAAGCCTGTGTTAGACACATGCCAAGGCCTAAAGGTTGGGGATAGAATGACACATTTGGGGAATAAGGCTGAAGACGTGTGTGTGGAGTGAGCAGAGAAGCAGCAGGAGAGATAAGCAGGGGCTGGCCCTTGTGAGCCAGGCTGGGGAATGTGAACTTTAACCTAAGGGCAATGGAGCAGTTTAATGAGGGAGTAATAGAAACAAGTTTCAGAAAATCTCCCTGGCTGCCTCTGGAGAATGCTTTGGAGTGGAGCCAGGGCAGTGTGGAGAGAGTAGTGAGGGGCTATTGTAGTCATCCTAGTGGGAGGACGGAGGCCTGACTTGGGTGGGAGCAGTGGGCACAGAGAGAACCATCAGACATGCGTGATGGAGGTAGGTGCTGCATCTTGGTGACTGGGTGGGTGGGGGATGAGGGAGAGGAGGGGTCAAGTCTGTCCAGGTTAAGGGAGGTGTTGGTAAAGAGGAGGATCTTAAAACCCCAGTTGGATCAGAATTTCTTCCTCTGGTTCTGTGAGTCTGGAGGGGAAAGTCAAGGCCCACTGAGGAAGGGGTAGGGGCCAGCGGGGACTAGGGCCTGAGAGAAAAGAGGGCTGGCCTCTCCCATCTGCATCCTCCATGGGCCCATCCTGGGGGATGAGTGGACTGTCTGGGGACACAGCCCAGCTGCCGGAAGGGCATGGCTCTGCTGAGCTCAGGAAAGCCCACCTGGCCGACCCTGTCCAATGTGGTTATCTCTGCCTCTAAAAGCCAGAGGGCCTGGCCTCAATGGGAGCCGGACCCAGTGAGCACTGCCTCCCTAAGCTTTCGAGAACAGGTGGGATGGGAGAGGTGGGGGTTTAAAGGAGGGCCTACCACTCGCTCTATTTTCTGAGCTCTCTGGAGCTGTCAGGCTGTACAGGCTCACAGTGGAACAGGAAGGAGGAAGGGCAAGTTCTGCCTAGAGGGCAGGGGTGGTGATTAGGAGAGACCTCCTAAACAGGTTGATCCTTGATCTCCTCTAGAGAGTGGACGTTATTCTCATCTCCCAGACTTTGAAAAGGTTAAACTGGAGAAGGGTGCACACCCAACTAACTCCACTTATGTCTAAGAAGAATAGGCTTGGGGTCTAAAGGGAGACTTGCTTTTTATTCTTCTCCTACACTTTGTGGGTCTTTTTTAGACAAGCATGTTTATGTGTTAGATGAGATCACTTATGTGAAACTGGCAGGTAGTAAATGCTGAGGAAGGGTTGTCCCACTGCCACTCTCTAAAGCCATCCAGAGAAGGTAATTTTGCAGCCTCCCTAATTAATCCATCCCAGCACTCTGCCACCCTTCTACTGGTAAAGTTTTCTTTCCAGTGGGACTCCCGATGCTTTTGTCCAAACTTTTTTGTAGCTCTGTCCTTAAAGACTTCCAACCAGAGGGAAAGAGGGGACCCTGGGTGCTCCCCAGCCTTTCCCAGCTTCTTAGAGCCTAGCTCCTTGGGCCGGCAGGCTCAGTCATCAGTGACCCTGTGGTTAGGGTTGCCCGCATCTGGGGGAAGGGCAGGGGAGCCCCCTTTACTGTCATGGAAGCCCTAAAAACTGTATGAGTGGAAATGGTACGAGTTTCATCAGCCTGTGCCCAGGGCACCTGGGTGCTGTCAGGAGCTGGGGGCTTACAGGGATCTAAGGGGAGACTCACTTGGACCGTTCCCAGGCCTGCTGGACCGGTTCTGAGCACTGAACTTTCCTCAGGGTCCGGGCCCAGTGTGCTAGAGAGCTCTGTTCCTCATTTTACTCCAAATGATCCTTGGGAAATTTTTTTGAAAACAGGAAATTTTAACTTCATTTTGTACCAGAGCTTCAGGCACCTCTGGCATCAGGGAGTCTCACCACATGAAAGCCTTGACTTGGGGGCCCAGAGGGGAGCCAAAACTAAGTCCTTTTGGTAATGAGGGTTAAAGTAGCGGGACCAGCGGGCAGGTCTCAAGGACGTGAGAACTGGTGGGTGAAAGGTCTTTGGGAGCATTTTGGGGGTTACCTAACCTGGATTAATGGGGTGCATGGGACCAGCAGGATAGAGTGGTGGACTAGGCCATACCTATTCTGCTAGGTCTCCCTTCTGTGCCCTCAGAGACACCATTCTGCATACGTCCCTGTGAGATGCTAAACAAACTACCACCCCACAGTTTCTGGGCCACCGAGCCTGTGGGTGGTGGGCACAGTGCCCAGGCCACGTTGAACTGGGTGTGGGCATGTGCCTTGGTCACTGGTGGTCACTAGCCTGTAGCCCTGGTGTGGGGGCAGGGCTTTGGGGTCACCTGCCTTGGCTCCTTCTGGCTCTGGCTAGAACCCCACTGGCCTGCCCGGATAGCCACACCACCCTGCCTTCTGCTCTCTTCTGATCTCCCTTACTTACATGGAAATGGTTCTGGAAAATACCAGATATGCAAACACCCTGACTGGGGGTGGATGGGGAGTGGGGTGAAGGGGGATGTGTGGCGGGTGGGAACACAAGTATTTAAAAAATGCTGCAAATCTCTGTAGCATTTCCCAGAAACCACAAGCACGTGCTCTGCCTGCCAGCAGGGCCCCCGCTGTCCCACGGCACTAAGCTGCTGAATCTCCTACTGGAGCGGAGAGCAGCATCTGGCGGGGGACACCAGTGACCCAGTTGGGCTGGGGGCCCCCCTGCTGCCTGGGCAGGCTTCTCCTGTCAGTTCTGGGCAGCAGACACGGAGGTGCCCTGGGCATCTGGCAGCAACGTGGGCGCCCACTCAGCCAGGCAGGCGCTGCGAAGGAGGGGAGTTTCCATGCCTCCCCATCCCTGCTGTGCAGTTTGGGGGGCCCCAGCCAACCCTTGCATCCCGCGTGATGTTTGGCAGCAGCTTCTGTTCTGTTAAATACAGGGGACGGTGTCAGCAAGGCTTATTTTTTCAGTTGTTGGCCCTCGTTTGGTTGGGAAACTATTTCCTTAGACTCAGGTCACCACTCTGGCTCCCTTCAGCTCCCACCACATGTGCCTCAGAACCAGGACATGGTGTTTGCCCCAGCTCGGCCCGGCTGCATCGTGCAGACTCTGGATCAAGGGAGAATGTGGGGTGTTGGCTCAGTGTTCTGTGTGGTGCCCATCACAGTGCCTGGCACATAATACTCCCTAAGTTGTGTTAATTGATTGGTTAAGATTCCCTTGAGGGAAGGGTCTGAGAAATAAGAACAAGGGCGAGGATGATAGCTAGCAATCGCCATATGCCAGGCCCTGTTCTAGATGTTCGACATATGTTTACTCATTTAACTTTCACCACACCCTACGAAGTAGTTGTTATAATGACCTTGATTTCACAGTTGAGGAAACTGGATTACAAAGAGGCTGAGGATAGTGGTTGCCCAAGGTTTCACAGGTATTAAGGGGCTTGCCAGGATTTGAACTCGGGCCATCCGCTCCTTGCTTTTACCTGGTGTGCTGAACAGAGTTGGGGAAGGCAATGTCTGGATTTCTACAAATCCATTGCCCAACCCAGGCCTGGGCCCTTCTGATGTCTGCTGCCCCTGGTCATTAGAAGCCTCCTCACCTCCTCTTCGTCCCTCCAGAGGGGAAGTGGGACTGTCCTCTGGGGATGCTCCAGAAGGGTGTGTCTTGCTCTCAGCCTCTCCTGGGATTAGCCCAGAGGAGGTGAGCCCAAGTGGCAGCAGGCAGGGTTGAATCCTGTGGGAGCTGGGAGAGGTACTGGGAAAGGTGACTGTGAGAAGCCGTGAGAGGAGAAAGAGAGGCTTGGCAGTGTTTGCGTTGATCCCACGGTGGTGCAGACTGTTGCCCCTTATACATGCATGTCCCCTGCTAGATCCCCAGGGTGGGGGGTAGGGACATTGCCCTTTGCACCTCTTTGGCCCTTACTGGTGCACTATCACTCATCTCCACAGCACTTGGAGTGGCAGGATCCCTGGGGTATCACCTTCTACCTAGAGCAGGCTTCCCGTACCATGTAGTTTCCTGTTTGTTTGGGGAAGATTGGGGAGCATGGCCCAGCAGGGTGCCCAGCAGGTGGTGGGAGTGCAACGGGGCCTTCTCGTTGGCCTCCACATCCCGTCCCTGATGTTCTCTGTCTGTAATGCTTTTCCCTGCCTGCCCTCATCCACTCATTTACTTTGGCCTCAGTTTGAATATCGCTTCCTGAGGGCTTAATTCCCCCCAGACCACTCAGTTCCCTACCCTGGCCGCACCCCATCTTTCCCTTCGTAGCATTCATCAAGATTGGAATTAATCAGTTATCTTCTTATTTCTCCTGTGCTGGAGCACTTCATGAGAGCACTGGACATTTGTGGAATGAATGGAACTGCTTTCCCATTCTCTCTGTCCAGTTTTCATTGTTTAGCTGTTTTAGTTCCTAGAACGCTCACTCCCGACTGGCCTTGGTGACTTGCCTGTACTGTTACACTGTCCTGCCTCCACCCACTGACTCTGTTTCTTGTATCCCTGGGGGCTTGGCGTCTCTCGCAGGAGTAGAGGAGTGACATGCTTGGTAGGCATCCTGAAGCAGGAGAAAGGGAAGGGGATAGAGGAGGAGGGTCCCAGGACAGCCTGCTTCCTGCCCTGCCCTGGGGCCCCGTGAAGGCGCTTGGCTTGGGCGAGAAGCAGACTCAGGGTTACATGGGGGCCACACAGTGTCACGCCCTGGGGGCCTTGGAGGAATGTGCCTGTCTTAATGGCTACAGGTCTCTGAGGAGGTAGAACGTGACCCGTCAGGGCTCAAAGCTTCCTCTTCCCTTCTGCTACTTTCCCCGGGCAGCCTGCATGCCGGAATGTCGGCAGTCTGGGAATTTTCATGGCAAAGATTTTTCTCAGTCAGAGCAACAGAGTCCAGCTGGAGACTGGGGACAGCTCCTGCATGGGCAGGGGCTACTAGACAGGGCAGGGGTGGCTGCTAGGGCAGCCCCAGCCACTCTGCTCTTGGGGCTCAGGCTCAGTTTCCATCCCCTCTGGGAGACACGAACATCTGTCTCCCCCACTGGGCCAGGTCGGGCAACCTGTGTTTCTGGAGCTGTAGGGCTCAGCAGAGGCGGTGGGAGGCCTCAAAGACCAGAGACTCCACCTCTGTGAGGAAAGAGGGAAGCTGGCCATATCCCACAAGGCCTCACTTCCTTTGGCCAGTACATGAGTCAGGAAGGGGAGCGCCTTGGATTCCATCTTCAGGTGGGGCCGTGCCTGCCAGACCCAGGTTCTCTGGCCTGTGGAGGCCACCCAGCCTCGGCAGGAGTGGCATTGCTGAATTTGTCACCCATAACTGTCCTCTACTCTGTGGGCCCCAGTGCCTCTAGGGCCTGGTTCCCTCTCTTAATGACCTTTCCGGTCTCTCTGCCTCTTGCCCCCTGATCTCACTTCTGCTGGCTCCTCCCTCCCCTTCCCATTTCTGCAAGGAGCTGACTCACTTCCTCCCTCCCCTCCTAGCGTCTTTCACTGCCATGCCCTGTGACAAGCAGGGTACAAGCAGGGGAGAGATTTCCCAGAGGGCACTTCCTGGGTTCTCTTCTCTGGCAGCAGGATGTGTGGCAGCCCCTGGCTCTGGGGCACAAGAAGGCTGAGTGAGGGGTAGGAAGGCAGATGGCTTTGGGCGGGCTTTAGGGAAGGCCAGGCACGAATGCCTCAGAGCCTCGGCACAATCAGGGTGGGTTGTCAGCAGGCCTTGACGAACACCTGCTCCATGTCGCACTCTGGGCTTGGTTCTATGGAGGAGAAAGGCTGACAGTGCCATCCCTATGATCAGGGGGCCTGCGCTTTCTCTGGAACAGAAGACATCTGCCAAAGGATAGCTCTTAGCCCAGGGTGGCATGGGCTGGAAGCCAAGCAGTGACAGCACTGTCAGGCAGCATGAGCCATCATAACTTCCTGTGGCACCCAGTTTCATCCCTAGCCCCATCAGGGGGAAAGTATCTGGAGATTCTAGTAGAGTCTTCAGGGACGTGGCAAAGGGAAGGGTCTGAAACGATCCTGTGATCTTGTGTTAGGGCTGCCAGGTCCCTGTGTCCTTTCCCCCCTCCCCGCTCCCCCGGTACTCTCATTTGAGAACTGAGCTGGTTGTGGAGCTGACTGTGGAAACACTGGCTTCAGAGCAGTCAAAGGATTCTCCCAGGGTGGGCTGGCACCTTCTACCTAGCCTTCCACAGAGCTTCCCAGACTGTGGGAGCCTGTGTGCTTGGCACCTCAGGTGCTGGGGGACCCAGTCTTTGCTGGGCCTGGCATAGCCTTGTATCCCTCCTCAGCAGGCAGTCTGGGTTACCTAAAGGACACGGGCGGAGGCCAAGTCCCCACTTATTTGGCCATATGTCAAGATCAATAGAAGCAAGAGGGAAACTGGGCCTGCCGCCTGAAGAGCCTGGGGGGACTGCTGTGGTCTGTCTTCCTGGAATCAAGTGACCCGCAAACGTCCCTAGTCCCCTTAGCACTTGGCTTTGCCTGGCAGAGCCCCCATTCCACTGGCAGCCTGGGATTCTGGCTTCAGGATTTCTGGACAATAACAGGAGGTTCTTGTTTAGGCAAGGTTGAGGGGCAGGCAGGAATGAGGCTCGGGAAGGTAATGGGTGCCAACTTGACCATCCCACCCCAAATGCCCTCACCTTTCCTCATGGGAGGCGAGCCACGCTGTGCAGGCAGCGGTTTGCATTCCTCTCTCAGGGCTGCGTCCACCCAAAATTACCTGGCCCTGATCTTGGGAGTAGAACTGGGCTCTGAGGCAGGACAAAGCTTGGGAATGGCCTCGGTGTCTCACACACAC
This sequence comes from Cabassous unicinctus, assembly GCA_029593785.1. Classification (NCBI taxonomy): domain Eukaryota; kingdom Metazoa; phylum Chordata; class Mammalia; order Cingulata; family Chlamyphoridae; genus Cabassous; species Cabassous unicinctus. Next base: position 24,713 of record JAQZBX010014711.1, read on the forward strand.
ACACACACACACACACACACACACACACACACACAGAGCAGAAGTTAGACTGGTAGTCTTTTTTCCTTTTCTCTAAAACCTTTCCACAGCACTTCTGTCATCAGCTTCCAACCCTTCTAAGCAGCCTTACCTTCTCTGTCCAGAGGAAAGCTGGCCGCAAACCATGGGTTCTAGCCCCTGGGGCAGAAGACAGAGATTTCCTTCTTCTATCAGGGCCTTGGGTCCTCTTCCCTTCCCCTTCCCCCAACCTCTTAATCTTTCTTAGACCTCTGAAGTCTCTATCTATGCCTCTGAAAGAGGGCCCCATGTTATAAAGAGTTCCCTATCCTCCCACCTCCCATTCTCCTCAAAATCCAAAACCTGCATCTCTTATTGCCATAGAAACAGATACTTGGCCGATATGGAGTTGGATGGAAGGGCTGGCTTTGGCTGTAGGAATTGCTTTCAGCTCATTCTGTGAAGAAAAAGAGGAGTACACGGCAGCCTAGGAAGAAGGACCCACAAACCAGGAGCTCTGCAAGGTTCTGCATGTGTTATTAATACATTGTTATATATTGGTTAAGGCAAGGACTCTGGAGCCAGACTGCCTGGGTTCAAATCTTGGCTCTGCCACCCACCAACCCTAATTCTTCGGTAAATTCTTTAATTTCTCTGTGTCTCATATTTCTCATCTATCAACTGAGAATAATAATAGTCTGTTCGGGAGTGGATATGGCTTAAGCCATTGAACACCTGCTTCCCACGTGGGAGGTCCTGGGTTCAGTTCCCGATGCATTCTAAAAACAAAAACAAACAACAAGCAAAACAAATGAAAAAAACATCTCAGGGGAGCCGATGTGGCTCAGTGGTTGAGTTCTGCCTTCCTACATACAAGGTCCCAGGTTCAATTCCTGGTGCCTGGTACCTCAAAAAAAAGTCCTTTCTTTGTAAGGTTGTTTTGAGAATTAATCAATACACGTGAATTGCTTAGAATAGTGTCTGGCACATATTAAGTGCTCAAAAGTGAGTGTCATCATCATCATCAATATATCCCTGACATGTTGGGATGTGCTTTGCCCAGAATGCATTTGGTGCTTGGTAGCTTTGTGGACCATCTGCCCCTAGGAATGCCACAGGTCCTGCCTAATGACTCAGCTCTGCTCATGGACGGGGAAGGGCTTTACTGTTGCCCCCACACTGGTGCCTTTGCCCAAAGTGCCTTTCAGGTGAAGATAAGGCCCAGCGAGGTCACCAAGCTGATGCAGGGCCACATGATACCCTCAGAGTTTCTAACCTGGTCTGCAATGCGATGCCAGCTTTTAAAATTGTGCTGCTTTTTCTGCAACTTCCTCCAGTCCCATTCTTGGCTGGTGCCAATACATTTGGAGTGTCAGGCCTCTTTCTACTTATTCGTTTTCCAGTTGAACAAACCTACTTTTTTGGGTCTTTCAACATCTTATTTAGTTTCTTCATGTCTGTCTTACCCATGAGAGCACATTTGGATTAGGGCTGAAAAGGAATTGAGGATAAAACTGAGGCACAGAGCAGAGAGGCAGCCCTGACCTGCCAATTCCCTGGTCTGTCCCCTGCTCCTTCCAGTACACACATGAGCTTGTTCAGACTTTGCCATTCCGATTTTCTAAATACTACAGCAAAACCCCTCAAGTTGAGTCCTGGTGATAGAATGTGGTAGTGATGAGATTCCTGCTCGTGTGCTTCCATGGATCCCAGGCCAGGGGAGCTTGCTTGAGCCTCTCCAGCATACTCTAGTCTCTTCTCTACCACACCCCCTTCTTCCTCATTTGGTTCATCAGCTGCTAATGCAGTGAGTAGCCCAGTTAGGGTCCTCGCTGTCCCATGGAAGAAGCCCTAGCCTGTGCCAGGCTGGGACTTCATTGGCCTTATTTGCCCTCAAAAGTTCAGGTTTCTGCTGGGACTTTGCTCACTGGCAGTACTAGGATCGGAGGAGTCCAGCAGTGGGTGATGTGCAGAAGCCCTCCAGGGCCTCAGGCCACTACATTCCAGATGTCTTACCCCAGCGTGGCCCAGGGAGGCAGAAACAAGGAACTATTGTGTGGCACTAAGGGGCTTTCTCCCAGGCCTGCGACGCCGTGGGGGGGAGGGGGTATTCTTCAATTCAGCCTTGCATTTTCAGCCCCTTGGCATCTGGCTTCTCCTCCCAAACTGGATGTTAAACTGTTCTGGCTACAGTCCTTCCCCCCTCCCCTTTCTGAGGCCCAGGGGCCAAGGGCTGTGTCTCAAGGCACATGGGGACAAGGGTCCAAGCAGACTCTGGAGTGAGGTGTGTGTCTCTCTGTGTGTAATAGCAGGTAATCAGGGTCATCACTTGAAGGAGACTTGGGCAAGGATAACCAGGACAAGCTGAAAGGGGAACCTCTAGACCAGACCTGTCCTCCAATAGAACATTCTACAGAGATGGAAATATTTTGTAATCTGTGCTACCGAATTGGATAGCCACTAGCCACATGTGGCTATTGAGCACTTGAAATGTGGCTAGTGTGACTGAGGAACTGAATTTTAAATTTTATTTAATTTTAATTAAACCAGAAGTACCCTCATTGTTTCCATTACAATTTAAATGATCACATGTGGCTAGTGGCCACCACAGTGGACAGTGCAGCTCTAGGCAGCTCCCAGAAAGAAATTGTGGGGTGCTCTTGAAGGCTTGTCTTTGCTGGCATTCTCTCTTTCTCTCAAAGATTTGTCCTCTCTGGCAATTTCTACACTTCACGAACTCTGGAATCCTGATGCCCCAAGGTAGCAGTTTCCTGGATGTGTGCCACCACATCTGGGGCAGTGCTTCCCCACCTTGCCAAGCATGTCTTCTGCCCAGCTTTGTAATGCACAGGTGCTTACACGTCTCTGTAGATTTGGCCAGGGCTGTTAATGCGGAGGTGGTGGGATGGTAGGAAAGGTAGAAGCTTTTGCTTCTTCCTTCCTGCTTCTATGGAGACCGGGTTTGTGCTTTATTTTTACTTCAAAGCGTTCTAGAAACAGGCTCAATAGGAGCCTCCAGACGTTTGGGTTTGTGCTTTATTTTTATTTCAAAGAGTTCTAGAAACAGACTCAATAGGGGCCTCCATAGGTGAACATGCAGATCCTCAAATATTTATTGAATGTCCAGTGTTTGAAGGAACCCAAGGCTTGTCTAAAGGAGCCCCCCTGCCTTTGACAATAAGCACCACCTGCCTCCAATTCTCACACCTAGGAAGTTCTTACTGATAATTTAAACTGACCCTTAAACTGGTTTTCCTTTTTTCTTCTGTGGAAAGAGAGAAGAGTTGTCGTTTATATGAAAAAGAGAAGAACAATGCGTCATTATGCTTATTCTCTCACGTCTGCCAGAGGTGGGCAGGGGGAGGTAATATGGTGTATGTGGGGAATTAGCCTCAGAAGTGATCCAAGTCTTGGTGAGATTGGAGCCGGGTTGTAGAAAATTTGGGAAAACCATCCTCAAATCTGGCCTCTGGCTTTGAGCCTCGCGCCAGCCTCGCTAAGCAGAGGCAGTGTGGAAATCCCCTGGTGCCATGAGGAAATCCCCAGCAGGTGAGATTCCTCAGGGAGCGGCAGTTCTACTGGGGCAGCCAGTCAGGGGGTCTCTGCGAGCAGCCAAGGCCAGACTCTTGAGAGACAAGACTTTTGGTCTTGGGAGAGAGGCCAGGCTCTTCTGTCCCTGCTTGGGCTCTGTGCCCACGAGATGGTGTGGTGGCACCAGGGCCTAGCAAATCCCGAGTATGGGGAGGCAGGGCCTGGGGGCCTGAGCCCTAAGCCTCTGGGACAGGGAGCTATGACTGGCCAGGGGCCGGCCAGACTCTTCCGGATTGCTTGTGCAGGGCCGCTCCCCACCACATAGACTCAGGGGCCTCCCTAAAGAGCGGCCTGACCTTTTATTTATCCATGTATTCATCCATTCATTTATTTTATGCAGTCATTCAGCATTTGCTGAGTGCTGTGTGTAAGGGCTGTTTTAGGCTTCTGGGGATAGAGCGGCGATCAAAATAAAGCCGACGTCGAGCTCATTCCCGTCTCTTTTTGCCGTTATCTTCCTGAGTTAAGTAGAAGCCATCTTGCCGCTGCAGCCCCCTCCGGCTTCGAGCTCCCAGGGGACGCCTCTTGGGGGCGGGGCCCAGAGGCCGGCCCCGCCGAGGTGAAATCCCGCGGTCTCGGCGGCGCCAGCGGCTCGGGAAGAAGGGGGCGGCCGCCCTCTGCTGGGCTCTCGCGGCGCGGCAGGTAGGGTGCATTCCGGGCTTCTCGGCGCATGTGCCGGGCCTGGCTCCGCCCCTGCGCCGGCCGGCGTGGCCCGGGCTCGCGGGCTGCGGCGTGGGCCTGGCTCGGCCCCCACCTCCTCCCGCCCCGCCCTCGACTCCCGCGGAGCCGGGTGTCTGGGCCCCGCCCGGGAAGGATGTGCCCCTAAGGCCGCTCTAGGTTTGCTCTCAGCCCTAGCTCCCCGCCCTCGTTCCTTTCTCTGAGATCATCCCTAGGCTCCACCAAGGGGCTCTGTCCTCTTCTACTTGGGATCTACTTGTCATGGGCACCCAGTAAAACTTCACAAATAAGTTTGGTACGTCAAAGGGTGCCAATCACTTTTTAAAAAGCCAGCCACTGCCTACTGTCAAGTTATTTCATGAAAGAGAAGATATTTTATTACACACACACACAAACACACAATAGGAGTAAAAGAGAATCCTTCCCAAGAAAGGGAAGGCACTCCGCCCTGGCATTTTCTCTGAGGACAAATGAACACTCTGCTAGGGGTCCTAGGCTTGGTGCCGAGGAGCCTTTGAAGTGGCCATCCGGGTAGTGCCCCTGTCGCTGGTGGCAGGGTGCCCTCCTACTCACAAAAGTCAAAATGCTCCAGGCCCTCCCCAGCCCCCAAGTCCCCTCAATAAAGAGTTCTATTAGTGACATTTTATACATTGTAAATTAGTATTACAAGCACTATACAATTAATAGTTATTTATGGAGGCAGTGTTTATAGACTTTTTTTTTTCTTTTTGGAGTTTTGATTTAAAGGGGAACTGGGGGAATAAATGGGGTCAGAGGAATATTCTTTTTTTTTAAGATGTTAAGTAGAACCTTGGTCTCATTGTTTTCCAAATTACCTCTTTCTCTCCAAACCAGCCTCTCCATATGACATCCCTATTTTGGATGGTGGCTTTACACTGTCCTCTCCGGCTCCCAAGCTGGAAACCTTGGAGTCTTTCATTCCTCCCCCAACTCCTCCTACCCTCTTTGTGCCCATTTCCCTTCTTTCCCCAATTGTCACCAAGTCCAACTGATTCTTCCTCTTGCATCACCTTTCTTCTCCCCATCCACTGCCGGAATCCTAGGGCAGAGCCTCCTTATCTTTCATCTGGGCTGTCACCCCGACTTTCTAATGGTCTTTCAGCTTCTAACCTCCTTCCCTTCCCCTACATCAGGGGTTCTTAACCCCCAGGGAGTCTGTGGAAAGATTTCAGGGGGTCCATGAGCTTGAGTTGAAAAAAATCAACTTATTATCTTTATTTTCTCTGACCTCTAACTGAAATCTAGCATTTCCTTCACTTATGAATGCATGCAATAAATAAATTACAGTAGTATTCGTTTCACCTGACTGGCAAAGGGGTCCGTGGAACAAAAAAGGTTAAGAACCACAGCCCTACATCCTTCTGCTAGATCAGTATTTCTAATGCACAAGTTTCATCATGCCCCTTCACTCTCCAGAATTCTGGAGTGACTCCCATTGTTTTCCAGACAGGTGGTAGAGTAAAAGGATCCTGGCTCTGGAGTCAGAAACACCTGGGCCCAAATCCTGTCCCTACCCATTACTGTCATTATGATCGTGGGCAAGTTATTTAACCTCTCTAAGCTTCAGTTTCCCAGGCTTTTTAAACACTTACCTCCCAGGGCTTTGTGAGGAGAGCAAGGAGCACTGTGCATGACTTTGGCAGGTGCTCAGTATGTGCCTTCTTCCTTCTTAGACTGCTCACTTTGCACTTGTCTCAGGTACAGCTCTTTTGATTGAAAGTGACAGAAAGCTCAGCTTGACTGGCTTAAAAGAATGCATTGGCTCAAATATCAGAAAAGGAGAGCGGATGTGGTTCAAGCAATTGGGTGCCCGCCTCCCATATGAGAGGTCCTGGGTTCAGTTCCCGGTGCCTCCTAAAGAAGATGAGCAGACAGAAGGGGGAGCCATCTGGGGTGGGGGGTAGATAAAAAACAATATCAGAAAAGTCCAGGGATAGAACTGACTGTAAGCTCAGCCTTATCTGGAAAGGTAAACAGTGTGTCAAGGACCCAGGTCTTTTCTGGCTCTCAGGTCATCTTCCATGCTGGCTTTGTCCTCACACAAGGTAGTGGTAAAGTGGCACAGCCCCAGATTCAAGACTTGGGGGATAAGAAGTGTGCCTCAATAATCCCAGTAAAAGTTTCGTTATATCTCCTTGATGTTAATTGCGTCACGTGCTTTCAAGAACCAATTGCTATGGACAGAAGACTTGAAATTCTTACTGGCCAGGCCTAAGTCGCATGCTGGGGGAAAATTGGAGTGCTGTAAGCCAAGAATGGAGGAGTGGGTAATGGACACCAGGAAGAGCCCAGGCTCACTGCGGCATACAAAGCCTCCTTGATCTGGGCCTTGCCTACCCTGCCAGCTTTGTCTCTCTCTGCTTTCCTATGTGTGTCCTACACTTCATCCAACCTTACTGCCCATGCTCATTTCTCATGCTTTCCCATCTCTTTGCCTTTCCCTATACTGCTGCTTCACCCTGGAATTCCCTTCCTACCTCATTTCCACGTTACAAAATCCTCCTATCCTTCATGGCCTGGCTCCAAGCTGTCTTGCCTAACTCCCCAACTGGAAGAGACCCCGCCTCTGAACTTCCATAGAATGTCACTGATGCCCCTCCCCATGGTGGAGCATTGAGCACATTCTAACTTGGATTATAATTATTTGGAACAGTTCTTATCCCCTCTGCCGGTTTGTAGGTTTTTGAGGGCAGGAACTATGTCTCCTTCATCTTGTTTCCTTCACTCACTCAAACATGAATTCAGCACCAGGCTCTGAGCCTGGCCCAGTGCTAGTTAGGTCCTGGGGATACAACCAAAAAGATAGAACCTCTGCCTCAATAAGCTCAGTCTAGTCGTGGGAGACTGAGAATAAAGCAGGCATTGTGCGTCCCTGGTGTTCACCTGGAGGTATTACACCTCGGTGCTAGTTGAATGGGTGAACCACTTCCTTTACCCCTCAGAGCCTCCTGTGCCCCAGAGAACTGGATTCAGATCTGGCCTGGCCCCAGCTCTCCTTAGCCACTCTGCCTGGCCAAGTGCCAGAAACAGAGCCAAAGACCTAGCGCACTCCTTGCCACCAGCGTGGGAGAACAGGGTAGTTGAAGTTGTTACCCTGTGTGGGTATCTCCTTCCTCCCCACTCTCCTCCACCCAGCTTATTGTACATGCACCTTCAGATCAGTCAGTTAAATCCAGTGGATATTTATTGAACACCTCTGTGTGCCTGGTGCTGGGGGCTGGGCTGGGATATAAAGGAAGTAGGAAATGGTCCCTGCTCTTCAGGGAGAAAAGACTTAAACATATGACACAAATTGATTACTTTTTTTTTTTTAATAATTTTTTTTTTTAAAAGATACTTGGATTACACAAATGCTACACAAAATAATATAGGGATTCCCATATGCCCCACTCCCCACACCTCCCACACCCTCCCACATAAACATCCTTCATTAGTGTGGTACATTCACTGCAATCGATAAACGCATCCCAGGGCTTTGCCATTAAGCATGGACCATAGTTTATACCGTAGTCTACACTCTCTCCCACACAGTTCTACATGCTATATGATGATATAAAATGGCCTATATCTGTCGCCGCAATGTCATTCAGGACGACCCCCAAGTCCTGAAAAAGCCCCCGCATTACAACTGTTTTTCCCTCTCCCTGCCCCCAGAGCCTCCAGTGGCCACTGGCTCCACATCAGTGTTGTAATTTCTTCCATTGCTAGAATCACAATATGTTCATAGTAGAATACCAGTAAGTACACTCCAGTCCATAGTTCTTTCCCCAATCCTGAGGATTCTGGGATGGTGATGTCCACTCCACTTCTAATTGAGAGGGGGCTTAGAGCCCATGGGGAAGATGGATGGGACTATCTTGCTTGCAATTGCAGACTCTCTCTGTTCTTTGGGATGGTCGTTGTCCATCATCATCTTCTTGTTAGTTGTCCTGGGTGAGTCCAACGAGCTGTAGAGTAGATGCTGCAACTCTGCTGAGGTTCCGGGCCCAGCTGGCACATGGAAAGCCCAAAGACTCGAGTTTCTTGGATGTATATCCACAAACTCCAGCACTGATTACCATTTAAAACATTAGTTTATGCTGTGTGGTCATGGCATACACACACAGAACTTTAATAAATTCAACTCTGTGGTTGTGTAAGAAGCTATATACTGTGGTCTAAAATTGTAAAAATTGTATTTTGTGTATTTATTTTTATATGCTGTACATAACAGTATACATTATGCTTTTGTATAGCTATATTGTATATAGTAGTATACACCAGACATGTATACTGTACTTTGTGGCCAATTTAAGGGATTTTCAGGAGTAATTTTGACTATACTTTTTTGTTTGTTTTACATGCTGAGTCACCCATGTAATAAGTGACTCCACTGTATATAATAGAGGACCATATTCAGTATAATCAAGAACTACCATTTGTATGTGGTGATTTTTAAGTAGAGACAGTGAGTGCTGTGGGTTTTAATGATAATTTAGTAACTTAATGCTAATAATTTGTTCACTACCTACAATTTTCCAGGCATAGTGGCCAGTGCTTTATATGCATTAGGTCTTCCAATTCTCACAACAGCCCCACGAGGTAGGTATTATATTATTTTAAGTGGAAATTCTAAGAAGTTGAGTAACTTTCCCTTAGGTCAGACAGCAAGAAAGAGGCAGAGCTGGGATTCAGACCCAAATGTATCTGACTTCCGAGGCCACGCTCTCTGCGGTACCTCTCCGTGCAGCCTTGGGTTTCAGGGAAGACTTCACAGAGGAGGTGGGACTCGGCATAGGCCTTGAGAGCTGGGGAGGGTTGGGCAGGAAGGAGAGGATGGTGGTGGGGCTTGTGTAAGTAAAGGCTCTGGTGGCCAGGAGCTGGGGCAGGGAGCTGTGGGGTGAGACACGGTGAGCTGGGGAGAGGGAGACTAGAAAAGGGAAGGTAAAGGTGTTGAGGAAGGGCCTGGGGGTTGTCTGGCTGTGGAGTGACTGGGTGGCCCCCAGAGCCATAGGTTAGACTGAGTGAAGATGTGGACCGTGACCTGAGAAGCACCAGCCTTTAAGCAGCATGTGAAGAGGAGCGGGTTGCCAGGGCCTCAGCTTTTCCGTGCTGAATGAGGAGGCCTGCCTTTTTCACGAGGGGAAGTGAAACTGCTTTGAGATGATCACAGTCAGTAACACCAACCATTTAAGAGACAGCATTGACAGGAATCAGTCATGCGAATAGAAGAGAGGAGTGGGTGGGCACGTGTTTACTAGTGATTCAGACAGGACCGTGCAGATACAGTGATGCCTCAGTCACCCAGAAGTCACCTCCTGGCGCACTGCTGAGTGGCAGGTGAGCCAAAAAGGCCCTGGGGCTGCCAAACTAGAGGACACAAGGCCTATGTGAAACCCCAGGCTCTTCATTCACAGGAGAACCTGCAGGTTTTGCTGATATCCCACTTGTTCTGCTTTGGACACCCTTCTATCAGGCTTGGTTATCTGGTTGTCTAGCCTTTGGCAGAAACAGCGAATTAGAAGGAAGTGAGACTGCTGGAGACAAAAACACTGACAGGCGGAATGACAGCTGACGGGGGACAAAAGAACGAAAAAGCAGATACACAGAAACAAAGAGCATCTGGCCTTCCTAATATAGCCATAGCCAGGCTTCATTTTGGCCATGGTGCCTAGAAGAGGCTAGTGAACTTTGAGAGTGGCTAGGGCATTGGTGGGGCAGAAGGCAGGCTGTCTAGTTAAGAAACTGAGGCAACAGGGAGGGCTCACTGCACAAAGGGAGGGAGAGAAGAAAGATGAGCAGCGCCTGTAGGGAAGATCCTTAAAACAAAACAACCCCTCCAACCCATCTTTATTGTGTGTTTATTCCTTCTCGTTACAAAAATATTATATACTTACTGTAAAATTATTAAAGCTTATAAGAAGGGGAAATAAAAATACCCATAACCCTTTCATCTAGCTATAACTACTGTTAACATATTCCCACATATCCTTCTTATGGAAGGACAGCTATTTTGAGGGTGCTTGAGCTTTGAAGGTGAAGTCAGGAGAGAGGACTCATTTGATGGGAAGATCCCAGAGGAGACAGCAAGGATAGGGATTAGAAGCAGGTGGAGGAGTGGGCATGGAAGATCCCTCAGAGTTGGGGGCATAGGAGAGCAAAGATCTAGAGGCATAATCTTGGAAGAAGAAAAATGTTGAGGGAACTTGAGTCTGAAGACCTTTATTTTCCCAGTAACAGCCAAGGCAGAGCTGTCCACTAGCATGGGCTGGGAAGTCAGGACCAAGGTGTCCAGTCTGGAGTCATTGCAGTGAGGCCGACATGCCCTTCAGTCCAAGGATAGCACAGAACTGGATCTGGTGAAAGAGGGGAATCTCAGAGTCAGATCTTCGAGAGGAGTTCAGAGTGTTTTCTTTAACAAAGTAGAGTATAAAATGCTTGTTATTTTATGGTTGCAAATATTAATAGAATTTAGAAAGCTAATATTTAGAAAATATTTTGAAGGGGATAGGCTTCAGTTACCTGCAGATTTTACTTAGGATTCCTCTTTTTCCTTACTGAGCATTAGATAGATAATAGTCAAAATGCATTGAAAGCATACGTGCTGACTGTAACTCATTTAGCCCCTCCAGTGGCCCTGTGTGGCAGGTGCTGTTATTTCCCCCATTTCACTACACTGAAGAGCTAAGATTGAACGAGGCAGCCTGGCTCTGGAGGTCGCATTCTTAACCACTATTATCATTCTTAACCCTATTAAAGCAGTGGTTCTCAAACATCGGTATGCATCAGAATCACCTGGCAGGCTTGTTAAACTACAGATACTGGATTCTCCTCACCCCCATATTCAGAGTTTCTGATTTGGAAGGTCTGAGATGGGGCTCTAGAATTTGCATTTCAAGTAAGTTCCCAGGCAACACTGATACTCTTGGTCTGGGGACCAAACTTAGAGAACCAAAGCCCTTTTATGTATGTCCCATTCAAATCTCATACTAACCCTCTTAAAGAGCCAGTACAGGCACATTTTGCAGAGGAGGGAAATTTAAATCACCTGCCCATGGTCATAATGAAGTCATTCATTCACTCATTCATTTATTCAGTCATTCATTTAACAAATGGGCACCTCTGTGGTAAGCCTTAAGCTGGCTTTATAATAAGCTCGGCTGTTCTCAGCCTTGGCTGTACATAAGAATCACCTGGGGAACTTTAAAAACTCCTAATGTGCAGGCCTCCTTCCCAGACCAATTAAATCAGAAATTTGGGGGGAGGGCATTCCAAGCATCAGTATTTTAAATCCCCAGGTGCTTTCACTGTGTAGGCAAGGTTGGCACCACTGTGCTAAGAAGTCACTGGGGACGCAAAGACCGGTGACATGACATGCCCCAGAAGAGCCAGGCGATCTCCCAGGGAAGACACACCACTCTCCAGAAAGCAGGGGCACAAGTGCCGTGTCCTCAGAGCCTGTGTGTGTGTGCCTGTGTGCATACAAAATGTGTGGCAGGTAAGAGGCAGGGCTGTGTTGTGTCACATAGAAAGTAATACTATTTATAGGACCCACTGGGCTCTTAGGACTGGCCAGGAGCCATGGGCCTGGGGTCTCGGTTCACCCTGGTTGGGCGGCTCTGCTCCAGGGCTTCCTAACACCACGCTCACCCACCCTTTTCTTTCTTTTTTTTTTTCTTCCTAGAGAGGAAAAGGGAGGCAATGAATGTTTCCTTTTCTCTGCAGAGCTGCCAGTTTCTGAGACTTGCAGGCCCTGTCTTTTGGCCCCTTCCCGTCCTGCTCCTTCAGCCTCTTCTGTGGTCCTTAGCCCTGGACTGGGCATCTCTGGTGTGACTTGGAGCCAGGCCAGGGTTTCTTTTCATGAGGAGCACCGGCTTTTCACCAGCAGCCATCGCTCATGGGCCAGACACCCACGATTTCCTCTGGCTGCAGCACCAAGGCCCACCCGCCACACCCTCCTTGCCTCACCCTCCTCAGTGACTGCGCAGTCACCGGCCCTGTGTGGGGGCGACAGATGTGCACATCAAGAGAGCAATTGATTCCATGCATGTCTCTCAAGCGTTTATTGCAGCAAGACAGTGAGCCTCAGACTGGTCACGTGGGTCCCTGCTCCTGCCGGCCTCTCCAGGATGTTTGGGCAGAGTGTGCAGTGGGCCCTGCGTGTCGTATTGGATGTGACATTAGTGGTTGTCTTGGCCCCCACTGCAGTAATTAGGTGGCAGAGTGGGCCTGTGATTTGTGTGTTCTCAAGAACACTGTGCTATGATTCAGTGATCATGTGTTCTGGTGTGTGTGTGTGGTGTGTCTGTGTACGTGGACAAGCATGTGCTTGCCTTGATCCTGGCCTAAGGGGCCGGGGGCTGCAGGTCTCAAATTCCTGTGCTATTTTTAGGGACCATATCAGCTCAGCTGTCTGGGAGCCCGGGTGTGTGTCAGTAGGAAAGTCCCACCCTCCCTGTCCTTGCCCCTAATTCTCCAGCCTCCGGCACAGCCTGCCCCCCACCGCGAGGCCCTCACTCTAAGAGCCTCCTCCTTCTCCTTGCCTTCCACACTCATGCTGTATCACCCTCTCCCTCTCCGCATACCTGGTGCCCGCAGTCCTCCAGACCAGCTCTCCAGCTCTCTCCACTGCTCGGCTCCGGCCAGGGCAGCAGCGGCTCCCGCCGGGAGGGGCCTGGGGAGAGGGAGGGGCCCAGGGGCGGCGCCGCAGCCGGTGCTATTTTGAGCAGCTAACAGAGCAGCAGCGGAGAGGAGACTCCTTGCTCTGGGCTGCTCCAGGCCGGGCCATGCGGGTGAGTGTCCCTCTGACCCCCCACCCCGGAAATGTCCTGGGTTCCTCTCGCCGTTTCCTGATTTAGGAAAGGAGGGGCCCTTTTGTTATTTCCCCAGGTGCAGCTGATGTGGGTGGGGAGGGAGCGTGGGGCTGCCTTGGGGCTTCTCTCCGAGCCTCTTGGTGGGAAGGGAATTATGAGCGCCAGCAGCCTCAAAGCCCCTCAGAGGCCAGGAGCTTTGGAGTGGGCACTGTCTTCTAAGCCCTCGGCCGGGACCCTCCTTCCCCACAGACCATTAGTGCTTTGAAGCACGTCCTTTCTTGGTGTGCTATTTTCCTCCAAAGCCTGGGAACCCCAGCCCTTCCTGGGCTTTGGAAGTCTTATCCCCGCTTCGTGGTGTGATATAGCCCTCCACCCCCTCCTCCTCCAGAAGAGGCAGGAGTCAGGGGCTTGAGAGGGGGTGGTCCTTGGAGTTATCAGGGACCCCTCCCTTCTCACCTCATTTCTGTGTACAGGATACTTGGGAGGACACAGATGGCATCTTGGTGATGCCCTGACTGTCCGTAGGTCTCTCTC
>JAQZBX010014712.1:0-38315 GCA_029593785.1 Cabassous unicinctus
TGCTGTGTCCATTCGCTGCGCGTCTTCTCCGTGTCTGCTCATCTCCCCCTTGCTGTGAGGTCCCGCTGCATCAGCCCACCGTGCCGTGCGGGCCTGCCCGCCCTCACAAGGAGGCCCCGGGAAGCGAACCCGGGGCCTCCCTCATGGTAAACGGGGGCTCCATCGATTGAGCCACACCCGCTTCCCCTAAGTATCTTTTAAAAATAAATAAAAATATATTAAAAAATGAATGATAATAACAACTAACACAAGTGTTATGAATATTTTTGAGCTAAACTCTTTATATGCATTATCTCATTTAATTCTTCCAATGACCTTATGAGGTAAGTATTATGATCATTATTTCCATTTTACAATGAGGAAATTGCAATGTAGAGAGGATCACTTACTTTCCCAAGCTAGTAATTAAATAAGCTGGGGTTGAACCCAATTCTGAATGATTCCTGAGCCCAAGCTATTAACCACCATTATATCAACTGCCATCCTAGCTGAGTGAGTTTGGGTTTTGATCACTTACTATGTACAAAGTGCTGTGAGGGGTACAAGGGATATAACACATGTTTATAATGAGGCTCAATAGAGTGGCTCAGATCATAAGTACTTCGTGTTGGGAGGAAAGAAAATCTCTGTGGGCTGGAGTTTCAAGGGATGGCATCATGGAGTAGGTGGACCTAGACAAATGGAGATGATTAGGCATATCTTTTGGAGAAAGAAATACTTTCCTTTCCAAAGGAAACCCTTGGAGCTAAAAACTTAAAAAAAGATAAGAGAACCATGTAGCAGAATATCTTTTGACCTGTGGCCAGGGTAATGTTATGACATCTTATGGCAACCCTTGCTTACTCAAGAAAAGGAGCTGTTATTATTGTCAGTTATTTCAGGAGTCAGGGAAAGACCTATCTCTGAAACACTTGCCCCAAAGACCTCATTTTAAAGTCTGGTACAGGGAAGCTGATCAGATACCAAGGTTCTTATTACTTTTCAGCATGGGGAAAGATTCTAAAATGGTAGCTGCTGTGACAGATCTGTGAAGTATTAATGGAATTGTGTGTAGATGGGAATAATTGACATAGGCATACCAACTCTGAAGCAAGGATCGAGGGGAACTTGGGCCACTGATGGAAGCAAAGCTCTCCTGTTATGAAAGAATAGATGATATGGCAAGAGGAACTTTCCCTTTGTTGGCTGTGTCCTCTGTTCCATTGCACGGTACTCTCCATCCTGAATTATTGGGTAACATAGCATTCACTCCAGTAGCATACATTGTTATTATTCAGGAGCCAGTGATTTGAATTCGAAATGCTCACATGGTCATGAACTCCAATAGCATTAAAAATAAATCCCTTTATCTGTTCTACATTTCTGGGCTGGTACTTTTTTCCATTGGAGCCCCCTTTAAAAGATGTGTGGACTGCACGTTGAACAAGATTGAATGTGACTTTGCAAAAATAGAATGCCTAGTCTCTCCTCTTTCCCTCTCTACTCGACAATACAAGATAAATTCACTCCATGGGAACCTTTTGTGGGCTGTACTACTCAGGCAATTTGCAGTTTGCCAGGGGAAAGGCAGCTCATGCTACATTTATCACCCCCCGCCGCCGCCTACAATTCAACCCACTTCGAGCCACTGAGCAGAGGTGCTGATGGGGTCTCTGGCATTAGAATTCTACATCATAATGGAAGTGCAGGGAAGCAAAAGACAAATGCATCACGGTCACTCCAGGTCTCCACTAAGGAAGAGGTCAAAAGGTATGACACTGGGTGATGAGGACCACAGATGACTGTGTTTTATTTGCTTCCTCTTTAATTTTTTCCTCATGTAATCTTAGCTCCAATAATAAGTTTCCTATTGTTACTGGAATCATCAACTCATAGGTAGAATGGTAGCTTCAATTTTTCTCCATGATGTCTGCACAGCCCGAAATCCCCCAAATAAATAAATCAATAAATGAAAAGATATGACCTGTCTTCCTTTTATTTTTCTGCTTTATGGAGGAGCCCGTGCTCCAAAAAAACAAACAAAGAAGAGCAACAAAAAAATGGGTGTAGCTTGGTGGTTGGGCGGAGTTAACATGTTGTCAAGAAAGAATAGGTTATACTGCAGAAATGAACAACCCCCAAATCTCACAAAAACAAAGTTTATTTCTCATGATAGTATAATAAGTGGAAGACTCAACTTCACAAAGCTATTTGGGGACCCAGGGTGATGGAGCATTACTTTGTTGCTACACCATCTGGAACACATGGCCTTGTCAATAGTTCTGGCAGAAGAAGAGATGCTGAAGGGTCTCTGACTAGTAATGAAATTATTTGGCCCAGAAGTCATGCACATGCCTGCGTACAGTCTATTGGCCCAAACGAATAACATGGCCTACATAACTGCAAGGAGTCAAGGGAGTATACTCTCTTGTGTACCTAGAAAGAGATGAAAACTGGTTAGTCATGAGCCCTTGAAGTCTCTATGATAGTTGTGTTATCCTCTACTCTTGGTTGGCTTAGTGAGGTAGACCTGAGTGGCACTGTTGTAGCTTTAAAATTTTAAATAAACCTGATATATTTATCATTCCTTTTGATTTCCATTTAAGTGATATTCACAAATGAGCAAAGAGCCACAGAAGTACATTATTCAAATGACAAAATCAATCCCTTAATTTAAAGGATGAGAAAACTAACACCTAGAGAGGTTGTGAGTTGTCCACACAATCCTACCACTGTTAGTAGAGACAGGGGGATTTCCAGCCAGTGTTCTTTCCACGACATCAAGTGGCCTCTCTGTTATACAACTTGTGTGGCATCAGGAGGTAGTGTACTATCAGGAGATAATGTGACAAAAATCTGGCCACTAATAAAAACCAGATGCTATGAGGGACCAATGACATAGTAGATAGCATATGATTTATTTTCAGTGTTAACAACCAAGGTATTTATTACTCTGTTTAGAACTGATTTAGTTTTTACATTATTCACCCATTTCTCTACCTGTTATTATTTTTGATTTGTTAATCATATCATTAGTAACATTATTTTTACTTTTAATTCACCTCAAGGTTCATAAATGGTCCTAAGGCCATGTGTTAATCCAATGTTTTAATGCCATGACACACAGAAAAATGTTAATATTGGACAGTACACTAGAGTAAAACCACTGAGACTTCCCAATCCCAGGGATAACTGCTCATGAGTTCTGACTGTTTCAAGTCCCGGCCTGGCCACCTCAAAGATTTGAGGATCAGGACAATGGTACACCAGAAACCTAGGGTGGGAAACCTTGGTCTTTTAGAGAACATTGAGCTAGTCATAAGGGCTTCTGGGTTCTCTTTGAGGCTGGTAGAATTTGGGGGCAGAACTATGTCCATATTTTTCTGTGCTTATTTCAATACCTAAAGAGGCATGTTGGTTGGAATTGTTTCTTTTGAGGACGAAGGTCACCTTGCCTCAGCCTCACTTGATCATGGAAGGCTTCTTGGAAGAGTAATATTTTTAGCAATGTTTAGAAAGTGGGAATGGATACCCACACCAAGTTAGAATTCAGAGACAAGGCTTGTAACCCTGGGATGCTATTTGGAGCCACTCTGAAGGTATAATGGAGTCATTTTAAATAAGAGATATTTTCAGCATAAAATGCTTACTAGATCAAATGCCACTAGGCTGCTGCAGGTTTCAGAGGAGGCAGAAAGGAAAGGCACACTGATGAAACACTGCTCGGAGGCAAATGTTTCCTTTTTGCCATGAGGTGAGCAGCTCATGGGGTTTAACTTAGGAGAGAACCTTTGGTAGCTGGCTTAGGTAATGAGCATCTGCTGAGAAGACCTTGTCAGCATTATTTGTGCCAATGCCTGTACAAAAAAAATCTGTTCCCTTTATGGTGTGGAGTTTGAAAGGAAAGTGGATTGCATCCCATTGGAAGAAAAGAGTTTGATCGCTGCATAGCCTTATCTTTTTGTCCTTTATAATTCTTTTCTATGTCACTGTTTGACATCTATCATTATAATGCTGCCAGACATTTTCCTTCCTCCCTTTCTATCACATGGAGGTCTCTTTGTTAAAAACAAGGATGCTAATATTGTTTCAAGTATATGTGTCCGTATGAATGTGCATGTGTGTGAATGTGTGTATGTATGTATGTACATGTATGGAGTATGGACAGGAGGCTGGGATTTCATGCTAACATATTCACTGACTCTGTCCAACAACTCAAATGTTGCAGAATAGACAGAAGTAGGTCAGGACAAGAATTGTCCTATCTCAGCATATTAAAAAGTGGGTGTGACAAGTGAATGAGCTGTCAGTTCGGAGAAAGAAGGATGGAAAATCAGGTATGGGTTTGTTGACCATTTAATTTATCATCCATATTGGGACAGTTTGTAGAAAGAAAAGCGGTACTATTAACAATTACACCAGGACAACATGTATAAATTGGGGCTGTCCCAGACAATCTGGGATGAATTGTGAGCCAAGGGATGGACCAAGTGTCATAATGCCAGGAGAGAATAACAACCTAATAGAATCTAGTCTTCCCATTGGAATGGAGTCAGGAGATAGCCAGTACTTACACTGGAATAACTTAGTGAAAAATGCAAGAACTGGAGGGGAGCAGCAAGTCTGAAAACCAAGGTCTTCAATGGATAATGCAGACTTAAAAGCAGACAATAACTAACAAGAAGAAATATGTTTGGGATAGTGAGAGTCATGCAAGCCTGGAGAGTTCCAAGGCAGTAGGTTGTTTGCTCCTTTTGAAGGCCAGCCACTGCCTCTCTTCCCCTATGGAAAACTTTTCATCTATTTTAAAGACAAAGTTCCCCACACTTGACATCTGTCAGGAATGGGCGATGCATGTTAGACAGAAGTGGTCTAGCACTGCAATGTTTAAGGTTGAAGGGCTCCGAGTGTATGAAATTTCTGGCAGAGGATTGTCAGTAACAGAGAGGAATTCTGTTTAGGGCACACCCCCATATTCCCTTCTGATTTGTATTCTCTGCACAAGACTGACATTGGATGCAATAAATTGAAAAATGAAAACCCAACCACATCTATAAGTGGGGTCTTTTTCTTGAAGATAATCCATTAGGTGAGGGAAGGGTATCATTGAGAATCCTAGGAACACTGAGCTTTTAGAGGAAAGCATCTAACATTCAGTAAATCCCAGATATATTTATTTATTCATTCATTCATTCATTCACTTAATTTTTCATTAATTGAGTAGCCACTAGTAGCTAAGCTTCATACTTAGAGCAAGGGATACAAAGACAAATAAAACATGGTCTCCACACTGGAGGAGCTCACAATCTAGTAGGAAAATTCTAAGAAATCACAATATAATATTCAAGTGCTGAAACAGGAATGTATAACATTTTAAGGAGAGTCAGGGAGATGATTATTTGAGCTTATTCTTAAAGGGTATACTGGAGTTTGACAAGTATATAAGATTAAAAAAAAAGACTTGCAGGGTAAATAAAGGAACTGAGATATATAAAAAGGGCATGGAGTGTTTGATACAGGGACACCTGTTTACCTGGACTGAAGGGCCCAGTGAGGGGAGGGAAGGGGTGAGTGGCAGAAAAGAGGGGGGCCTGGGTTTGATTGTGGGTCCAGATGTTGAGGTGCAGTGATGGCAAAGGAGGAGAAACTTAAAAGACCTGAGGGAAGAAAGGAAGGATATGGGGAATTAACAGCCTAGCAAGAAAAGCAGAGATGTGGACACCAGTGGGGAGATGGGAGCAAAATTCTCAAAAGAGCCGTTACAAGGTCTAATAGACACATGCAGTTTGACTTCCCTTAACTGCCTTCCTGAGCCTTGAAGCTGTGGCTGAGGCGCATGGTTATGGGGCTGCCGGGACTCAGCACAGATGTTAGGATAATGATACTACAAAGCCTTCCCATAAAGGGACAAAGCCAGCCCACATCTTGCCTCCAGGAAGTATCTATAGACAGGACAAATCAGAGTGTTTTTTTAAACCCTCTTCTTCAAAGCAAAAAATGGAACCTAGCGCAGATTGGGCTCCCTGTCAGAGGCTTTACTGGGAGCCCAGAGCCCACCCCTTGGCAAGAGTTGAGGAGGAAAACACCGATGCTTTACTAAAATGCCAAGCTACCTGCTGGCACAGATTAGCCTGAACTAAGTTGGCTTTTGTGTCAGAAAAACATGAGCCCCTAGATCCTGGGTCACGTATTTAATAAGAAGCCCTCACACCCACTGAGGTTCTGCTCACTAATTGTCCCACCAGGCTGGCTCCCAGGCTCTCCAGACGGGAACTTGGCTCGAAAGCCTAGCTCACCCCTGTCATTACGGCGATGAAATACACAAACTCAAATCATCAAACAAACATGCAGACACAGGGGTATATTTATTTATTCATTTTGCAATTCTTGTTCTGTTTTTGAAAGTGGGGATTAGTGTCCTCAGCCCAGCAGCACATGCCTGTGCTAGAGAACACTGGCAGGGAACACACTAACCGGACCTTTCAGGCTTTTTCTGTGCCAGCTAGGCTTGAGAGCTCAAGCCAGGAGGGCAGGGTGGATCGGTACCAGAGACATATCAGTTAAGAATGGGACTCCTGTTGGATACACATGTATGAGTCCCGCCTAGAAACCTTGGGCCCATTCTTCATTACAGGGGTGGAGACAAATGTCTTATTCCTTTGTTCAATAAATAGTTATTGAACAATGACTGCATGCTAGAGACTGTACCTTTTGCTCTGGATATAGTAGCAAAAAGATGGCCAAGGTCTATCTTGGGGTTTACATTCTAATGTGGGCTAGAAACAATGATTGTGAATAAACAAAAGAACTCGATTGAATTATAATACCTAACACTTATATACAGAACTTATTTGCCCTCTTCAACATATATTTTAGGCTGAAATTGCTGATAAAAAGCCATTTTTAATCCTCTAAAATGGCAATTTCATAGGTTCAACTAATATTAAGTCAGTGCGAATATTCTTGCTGTCCTGATTTTGTGATAATCAAGGTAGGCTAAACATTCGCTATATTAAAAAACATGCGTGTGTCCCCAGACATAGTTTTTTCTCCCTAGGTCTGGTTTTTTAAAATGCTGATGATAAACTAAGCTTGATTTATTATATGACCATCCTGTATGGGAAATGACTGTAACTCTGGGTATCTTTGGTCAACCTTAAGAGATATAGCAGGGGGACGGTTGTGGCTCAAATGGTTGGGCATCCATGTCCCATATGGAAGGATCTGAGTTCAATCTCTGGGACCTGCCTGTAAAAGGAAAAAAGAGAAATATAGAAGGCGTGCAGGTCACCAGCCTCCGTGCATGGGTCAGGCCCCGCAAATGGGTGAGCCCTCCAGGCCCTGTGCGTCTGTGCACCGTCAGGCCCCACGAGTGGGTGTGCCACCAGGCCCTGTGTGCAGGTTCACTGCCCGGCCCCACGAGCAGGTGAGCCCCTCAGGCCCCGCACGTGGGTGCGCTATCAGGCCCCAGCCACACAGCAAGATGTTGACGTAACAGGGAGAGACAAAGATGAGATGTGCCGAAAAACCAGGAACCAAGGTGGCGCAGGCAGTAGGACTCCTCTCTACCACATTGGAGGTTCCGAGGATCGATCCCAGTGAAGACAGGAGGAGAAGGATGAGAAAAGAGGGCAGGAAACAGACACAGAGAGTTACCCAGGGAATGGACACAAAAAACAGCAAAAATGGGGGGGAGGAGGGTCAGTAAAAATGGATAAAAATAAATAAATCAATAAATAAATCCTTAAAAAAAAGTTTAGGGGAGTAAGACACGGACTATAGTTAGTAGTAATACTTTGACGATGCTCTTTCATAATTTGTTAACAAATGTTTCACAACAATGCAAAGTATTTGTGGTGGGGTGATGTATTTGGTGTAGAAGCCCTGTATGATGTTATGCATGTCTGTTTTGTAAGTTCACAATGTTTACTGAACACTTATTGTTTATGTATGTTTATGTATGAATGATATACTTCAATAAATTGTTCAAAAAATTATTTCAATTAATTTTCACTGAAACCCTATGAGGTAGGTATTATAATGTCCATTTAATAGCTATGAAGTGGAGGTAAGCAAGATTAAATAGGTTGCTCAATTTCACAGGGCAAATATGTGACAGAATCTGTATCCCAATCCAGGCAATTTGACTTCAGAGTCCATGATTCTTAAGGATGAGGAGTCAGAGAGTAACTAGAAAAGGCCTGTAGAATAGACGGTGAGGAAAGGCCTCTCTAAGTAAGGCATTTGAGCTGAGACCTGAAGAACAAGAATGACCTAGACATGACATGACCTTCAGGAATGCCATTATCATTTGGCAAACACTCTCCAAACCTACAAGGGCATCTCCTAATTTTCCTATGGAGCAGTGTAGACCACATCCTCCATGGCATATCCCTCCTATTGACAACCACTGGGATCCTGGCGCTTCATGCATTCCTCCTTACCACGTCCTGCAGGGAGTGTGGCCTGGGAGCTGAGCTGAACTATGGACCTTCACTGCTGGTCACTGTGAACTGAGGCAGATCTAAGGGTCCTTTCTCTCCTGCGGGCCTTCATGCCACAGGCCAAAGTCTGGAAACCTTGGCAGTAACATGGGGCCTTGTCATCCTCCTTCAGCTGTGCATATCTTCTGCACAAAACTTCCTCCTCAAATGCTCACAACCCCTGCGGGTATGAACTTTCACCAGCAGTTTCATGGACTGAGCTAAATGACCGGATTATCTTTCTGTGTGTCCTTGACTCTAAGTTTTCCCAAGCTCTGTAGTTGATGCAAGTGTCTCCACTGAGGTTTCCAAAGTGACCATGGCAAAGTGTCTGGGACAAAGGCATCTGTAAACCTTTATTTCCACTTCTCCACATCTGGTCTCCAGGATCAGTACTAAGCTATCTCAGTTCTTCATGTGGTGGGTTTAGTAATTACTTTTTCTCCCTGTTATTCTGGCAGAGGTTATGGTACCTGGCACTCACCTTTGGCTTCCTTCTCCTTTTCCATACTTTTTCCACCAATAGCCCACCTGTTCTGAGAACAGGTCCTTGGCTTTATTTTGTGCCCAAATTCTAACTCTGTGAACCATATCAGCAAACAATAATTGTTTCAATCCCCACCTAAGTTTCTCTCCAGCCTTCCTTTTAATCTTACAAGTTTTCTCAGGATGGGAATCCTGCCCTTGAATGCCTGTCCTGTGGCTAGGAGCTTGCTTTCTATTGAAGATTACCAGAGGGAACTGCCAGGTATCATTTGCCTAGATCCCCATTTCCAACTTTCTTGCTGGGATATAAAGCTACCTATGCATATCTTCTCTTCCCTCTACCCACGCTCACTGCTTGAATGGACAACAATTGACGTAGTAACAGAGTAACTGATTGTGGTCAGAATAGGAACTCAAGGGGATGATTTGGGGTTGGGTCATGATAAAGAAGCCCAGAATATCATAGTGTCACAAACAGAGAAACAAATACTATAATGACTCTGAGCAGACATCTTGGAGTCCCACAGATAGGTATGAATTCTGGCTCCCAAATTTAGGAGCTATGCAACTCTGAACAAGTTTAGTGTCTCTGTCCCTCAAACTGTATTTCCATAAAATAAGTACAATTTTGTTACTCACCTTATAGAATGGTTGTGAAATTTAAAACACAATGCAGTTAGAGTCTTATGCTTCTGCCCAACATGGGGTAACAAGGACTGGGTTTATCATCTTGTTTGAAGCAGTCAAAGAAACAGCAGACAAAATATACTAAACAAAGTTTTCAAGACACTGGACACCAGGTGGCAAAGAACAGTGATCCCTGAGAGGTGGGAAGCAAATGAGGTGAGCACTAAAGTTACACCAGCTTATTGCCTTGAGAAGTTTCTAGTCTGGTGCAAGCAGGGAAGATTCAGGCAGAGCATAGTGAACTCCCTGAGTTGAGGATATAGAGCAGAGAGTCCGAGAAGTCTAAGGTGGTGAAAGTTTGCAAAACAGAATACACGGTGAGAAGTCAAGAGTTCTACACACAGTCTCCCTCGGGTAGTCTTGATCAGAGTACTGATCAACACGTGCATGTAAGGAAAGTACCTGAGGGTTGGAAACACCATCTAAAAGGGTTAGAGAGAGCAGTGTTTGGGGCTCAAACAGAGTTAAAAATAGTGCCTGTTTCCACCACCCAGACTGGAAAAAACTCAATTAATCAGACATAGGGTAGTATACTGAGGAAGGTTTTGCTTCAGTGGTGGAGAATAATTAGCCTTAGACTGAGCACTCCTCTGATCCTACCTAATAAACCTTAAAAACAAGGCCCAAAAGGATCAAACTGTTTTCAAGTAACTTAACCATATAAGAGAACAAAGTGCAAGAATATTAATAAGAATACAAAAATATCCAACATCCAACAAGGTAAAATTCACAATGTTTAGAATCCAATCAAAGCTTGCCAGGCATGCAAAGAAGCAGGAAAACATGACCCATTATGAAGAAAATAATTATTCATTTGAAACTGATCAAGAATTGACACAGATGTTAGAATTTGCTGGCAAGGACATAAAATGGTTATTATAATTTTATTCCATATGTTCCAAAAGTGAAGTAGAGTTGTGGAAGATATACAAAACACCCAAACTGAACTTTAAGAGATGAAAATTTTATTGAACGAGATGAAAAATACACTGAGGGGATTAACAGCAGTTAAACATTGGAGAAGAAAAGATTATTAAGTTTGAAGACATAGCAATAGAAACTATCCAAAATGAAACATGGTCAGAAAAAGTAGACAAAATTTTTCCAAACTTAGTGAAAATTATGAGTCATGGGTCCCATACAGAAAATCAGAAAGGGTATGGTAGACTTAACACTCTCAACCAACTCAGCTTGATATTCATTTATAGAACACTACTCTCTATAACATTCTTTTCAAGTGCACATGGAACATTTACCAAGATAGACTGTGTTCTGAGCCATAAAACAAGTCTTAATCAATTTTAAAGGACTCAAGTCCTATGAAATATATTTTCTGATCATGAGGAAATTAAATTGGAAATCAATAACAGAAAGATGTTTGGAAAAAACTCTAACACCTGGAAACAAAATAATGTACTTCTAAATAACCCATTGGTCAAAGAAGAAATCAAAATTATTTTGAAACCCAAATATCTATGACCAACTGACTTTCAACATAGGCATCAAATTAAATAAGGAAAGAATAGTCTCTTTAGCAAATGTTGCTGGGAAACTGGATATCTACAGGCAAAAGAATGAAGGTGGAGCCCTTATTCACATCATAATCAAAAATTAACTCAAAACGGATCAAGGACCTAAAAATAAGAGCTAAAACCGTAAAACTCTTAGAAGAAAACACAGAGGAAATTCATGATCTTGGATTTGCAGTGACTTCTTAGGTATGAGCCCAAAAGCATGGGCAACAAAAGAAAAATAGATAAAATGAACTTCATCAAAATTGAAACTTTTGTGCTTCAAAGGACATTATCGAATATTTTCACCGTCCCGATTTTGTGATAATCAGGGTAGGCTAAATATTAGCTATATTAGCAACCATGCATGTGCCCCAGAACTAATTTTTCTCCCTATGTCTGGCTTTTAGAATGCCGTTGATAAACTAAGCCTGATTTATTATATGACCATTCCGTATGGGATATGACTGTAACTCTAGGTATCTTTGGTCAACACTAAGAGATATAGAAGGGGTACGGATGTGGCTCAAATGGTTGGGCATTCATCTCCCACATGGAGGGACCTGGGTTTGATCCCTGGGACCTCCCGGTAAAAATAAGAAAATGAAAAATATAGAAGGCGCATAGGCCACCAGGCCCCGAGAGCAGGTGAGGCCCCTAGGCCCTATGTGCAGGTGTGCCACCAGGCCTTGTGAGTCATGCAGCAAGATGATGACGTAACAGGAAAGTAACACAAGGGAGAGCCAAGATGAGACACACCGGAAAACCCTCTCTCCCATGTCAGAGGTTCCAAGGATCAAATCCCAGTGAAGACAGGAGGAGAAGGATGAGAAGAGAAGGCAGGAAACGGACACAGAGAGTTGCCCAGCTAATGGACACAAAAACAGCAAAAATGGGGGTGGTGGTGCTGGGGGGGATGGATAAAAGTAAGTAAGTAAATAAATAAATCCTTAAAAAAAAGTATAGGGGAGTAAGATACGGACTATAGTTAGTAGTAATACTTTGACGATGCTCTTTCACAATTTGTTACAAATGTTTAACAACAATGCAAAGTATTTGTGGTGGGGTGATGTGTGGGAGCCCTGTATGATGTTATGCATGTTGGTTTTGTAAGTTCA
This sequence comes from Cabassous unicinctus, assembly GCA_029593785.1. Taxonomy (NCBI): domain Eukaryota; kingdom Metazoa; phylum Chordata; class Mammalia; order Cingulata; family Chlamyphoridae; genus Cabassous; species Cabassous unicinctus. The sequence goes on from JAQZBX010014712.1 coordinate 12,265, forward strand.
CAATGTTTACTGAACACTTATTGTTTATGTATATTCATGTATGAATGATATACTTCAATAATTGTTCAAAAAAAATGACATTATCAAGAAGGTGAAAAGACAACCTGCTGAGTGGGAGAAAATAGTTGCAGATTATATATCTGATTAGGGTTTTATATCTAGAGTATATAAAAAACTGCTACAACTTAAGAACAAAAAAAGCACAGACCCCAACTAAAGATGGGTAAAAGACTTGAATAAACATTTATCAAAAACAAAACAAAACAAAAAAAAAAACATACAAATAACCAATAAGCACATGAAAAGATGCTCAACATCATTAGTCATCAGAGAAATACAAATCAAAACCACAGTGAGGTACCACTTCATACCCACTGGGCTGATTATTACTAAAAATTGAAAAATAATAATTTGTTGAGGATGTGGAAAAATTTGAACTCTTGTACATTGTTTGTGGAATTGTAAAATGGTGCAGCCACAGTGGAAAACATTTTGGTGGTTCTTCAGAAAGTTAAATATAGGATTATACAAAAGAATGAAGGTGAACCCCTACTTCACACCACATACAAAAATTAACTCAAAATGGATTAAACACCTAAATATAAGAACCAAAACTATAATACTCCTAGAAGAAAGCATTGTGAAACATCTTCAGAACTTGTGTTTGGCAATGATTTTGTAGATTTTACATCAAAAGCACAAACAACAAAAGGAAAAATAAATAAATGAGACCCATCAAAATTAAAAACTGTTCATCAAAGGACTTCATGAAAGTAAAATGGCAAGCTACAGAATGGGAGAAAATATTTGAAAACCACTTATCCATTAAGGGTTTAATAACCAGCATATATAAAGAAATCCTACAATTCAACAAAAAAAGACAACCCCCTTTTAAAAGTGGACAAAAGCATTGAATAAACATTTTTTCTGAAAAAATACAAATGACTGATAAACATGTGACATGATGTTCAACATCACTAGTCATTAGGTAATTGCAAATCAAAACCATAATAAGATACCATTTCACTCCCACTACTCTGAAAAAACTGGTAATCAGCAAGTGTTGAGAGGACGTGGAGAAATAGGAACACTCATTCATTTTTGGTGTTCCATTTGCTGTGGAAGACAGTTTGGCAGTTCCTTGGAAAATTAAATATAGAATTACCATATGCCCCATCAATTCCACTTCTAGGTATATACCCAAAAGAATTGGGACTCAAGCAGATACTTGTACAACCAATGTTCAAAGCAGCATTATTCACAATTGCCTAAAGGTGGAAGCAACCCAAGTGTCTATTAACAGGTGAATGGATAAACAAAATGTGGTATATACATACAATGGAATATTATTCAACCATAAAAAGGAATGAAATTCTTATAAATGCTGTAAGGTGGAAGAAACTTGAAAGCATTACGTTGAGTGAAATAAGCAAGATGCAAAAAGACAAATATTGCATGATTATACTTTTATAAAATATCTAAAATAAACCAATTTATAGGGAAAAAAGTTGATTAGAGGTAACCAGGGGCTGGACATGGGGGGAAGGGGAATTATTGCTTAATAAGTACAGGTTTTCTGTTTGCAGTCATAAAATGCCTTGGTAATGGGTAGTGGTAACGGTAACACATTATGAATGCAATTGATACTATTCAAGTGTACACTTAAAATGGTTAAAATGGGAAATTATATGTTATATATGTTACCACAATTTAAAAAAATACCAAAAAATAGTTTGAACTGAATGAAAATAAAAACAGAACATATTAGAATTTGTGGGATACTGCTAAAGCAGTGTTCAGAGGGGGGAATTATAGTGCTAAATACCTATAGTAGAAAAGAAAAATCTCAAATCAATAACCTCACCTTCCAGATTAAGAAACTAGGAAAAGAGAGACAACTAAACCTAAAGTAAACAAAAGAAGGAAAATGAAAAATATCACACAAGAACTCAATGAAATTTAGCACAGTCTGGCTAGAGGTTTGTTAATTTTATTTATCTCCAAGAACTAGTCAGATTGATGAGGAAACAAAGAAAGAAGACACAAATTGCCAATATCAGGGTTGAGAGGTGATACAACCACAGACCTACACATATTAAAAGGATAAGAAGGGAATATTATCAACAATTTTACCCCTATAAATTTGACAAATTAGATGAAATTGACAAATTCCTTGAAAGGCATGAACTATTGTTGCTCACGCAAGAAGAAATGTTTTTTTTATCCATTCTGTCAGCCTGTATCTTTTGATTGGGGAATTTAATCCATGAATGCATTGCTATGAACCAAATATATTGTGTAACATATTGTTTGATTAAAAAAAAATTATATGTATCATTACATTTTATTGAGAAATGTATATATTTATTCATCTGTGTTTACTTTTTAGTTTTTAATTGTTTATATTTTCAATTATTAAATGTACAAAATAAAGTTAAAAAAAAAAAAAAAAGAATCCCCCAAGTACAGGGGCAGTGCCTAGTGAAGGAGGACAGACCACTGTGCCAGTCCTTGATATTGATGATTGTATTTATGAACCTCTTATTTTGAAATGGAAACTTAGCCTAGTATTATATGTTTCCTAAGAGTTACCTCCTGAGGGCCTCTTTGTGCTCAAAAGTGGACTCTCTCTAAGCCAAACTCAGATATAAATGCACTACCTTCTCCTACCCCGCATGGGACATGACTCCCAGGGATGAGCCTCCCTGCCACCAAGGGATTATTATCAAGCGCCAACTAGCAATGCACCTGGAAAAAGACCTTGACCATAAGGGGGAAATGGTAAATACAAATGAGTTTTTATGGCTAAGAGATTTCAAAGTGCAAGTACTTCAGGAGGTCATTCCAGAGATTATGATTATACAAGTCTCAGCAGGATCTCACTGACTGCCACAGTAAATAGTGTCACAAATAGCAGGGCTCCTGAGGGTTCTAGAGACATCCAGACACTATAGGCAGGGCAGACAGCTCAGGAGTTTGGCACCCTGCCAGTGGGCCTTACCTTGGAATTTATCCCCAGTGAGACAGAGTTGGACTCATTTGTGATTTCCCTACACATGGCTTTTCTGCCCCATTTATTTGAACCTATAGTTAGTACTATACTTGATAGACAAATGTTCAAGAGACTTAAATCTTTGGTCTGTCCATGTGCCAGTTGGGCCTTGAATCTCAGCAGAGTTGCAACACCTACTCTCTTGTTCATTGGACTCACCCAGGACAACTAACAAGGTGATGACAATGGACAATGCACATCCCAAGGAACAGAGAGAGTCTGCAACTGCAAGCAAGATATTTCCATCCATCTGCCCCAAGGGATCTAAGTCCCCTCTCAATAAGAGGCAGAGTGGGCATCACCATCCCAAAATTCTCAGGATTGGGGAATGAACAATGGACTAAAGTAGACTTACTATTATTCTACTATAAACTTGTTATTCTAGCAATAGAAGGACTTGTATCATTGATACAAAGGCAGTGGCCACCAGAGGTTCTGAGGAGAGGGAGAGGAAGAATAGGTGTAACATGGGGGCATTTTCGGTACATTGGAATTGTCCTGCATGATGTTGCAATGACAGATACAAGCCATTATATATTTTATCATAACTTACAAAATTGCATGAGACAGAGTGTAAACTATAATGTAAACTATTATCTACAGTTAATGGCAATGCTTCAATACTGTTCATCAGTTGTAGCAAATGTTCCACATGAATGAAGGATGTTATTAATGTGGGAAAGTGTGGGAGGGGTAGGGAGTGGAGCATATGGGAATCCCCTATATTTTTTATGTAACATTTATGTAATCTAAAGTTTCTTTAAAATAAATAAATAAAATAAATTAAAAAAAAAGAAGAAATGGATTACCTGAATCATCCTATATCTCATAAATAAATTTAACTTATAGTTAAACATCTTCTTCTGAAGAAAACTCTAGACCCAGATGTCTTGACTGATGAATTATCCAAAACAAGAAGAGATAATGTCAATTCTACCTATACTGCCCCAGAAAATTGAAGAGGAAGAAATACTTCTCAACTCATTCTTTGAGGCCAGCTTTACCTTGATACCAAAACCAGACAAAAGCATTACAAGTAAATAAAACTACAGAACAATACCCCTCATAAATATAGATGGAAATTTTAAATAAAATTTTTTATTATCAAATCCTATCTGACAATATAGAGAGAATACATTGTGAACAAGTGGAGTTTATTCCCACAAAGCAAAGATGGTTTAACATTTGAAAATCAATCAATATTAAAAATCAATCAATATTATCAAACAAACAAACAAAAAAACTATATGCTTATCTCAATGAACACATAAAAAGCATGTGACAAATTGCAACATTCATTTCTGAAAGAAATTCTCAGCAAACCAGGAACAGAAGGGAACTTCCTCAACCTAATAAAGGACATCTACAAACAAAAATGTCTTCAGACATTGCCAAATATCTCTTGGGGGGATAAAATCCCTCCTCTCCTGTTGAGAACCACTAATACAGAAAATCCAGTGGATTCTACAAAACACGCACACACACACACACACACAAAAACTACTAGAACTAATAAGTGAGTTCAGCAAGATTGTAGAATATAAGATCAATATACAAAAAAATTATATTTTTATAGAATAGCAATGAACAAGTTGAAATTGAAATGAAATAACAGCATCAAAATATAAAATAGTGAGAAATCTGACAAAAGACAGAAAAACTGGTAAACTGGTATCTACAAAACATTATTGAGAGGAGTTAAAGAAGACCTAAATAAATGCTGAGATATACCTTGTTCATGGGTTGAAAGACTAAATATTGTTAAGATGTCCCTAAATTGATCTATAGATTTAACACAATCCCAATGAAAATCCCAGAAGGTATTTTTATAGAAATTGACAAACTGATTCTAAAATTCACTGGAAATGCAAAGGACCTAGAATGGACAAAACAACTTTGTAAAAGAAGAGGAAAATTGGAGTACTAATGCTACCTGATTTCAAGATTTATAAGGTTACAGTAAACAACAGTGGTACTGGTGTAAAGATAGACAAATAGATCAATGGAACATAATAAAGAGCTTAGAGATAGATTGACAGAGATATGGACAAATTATTTTTGAGAAAGGTGCAAAAGCAATTTAGTTGTGCAAGGATACAATTCAAATGGTATTGAACAATTGGATATTTATATGCAAAAAAAGAACTCTTACAACTTAATAGTAAAAAGACAACCCAATTAAAAATAGGCATAAGATCTGAATAGACATCCAACTGAAGAATACACACAAATGGCCAATAAGCACATGAAAAGATGCTCAATATCATTAGCTATCAGATAAATGCAAATCAAAACTACAATGAGTTGCCACTTCATACTTGCTAGAAGGGCTATAATAAAATAAAAAAATTTAGACTATAACAATAAATATTGTTGAAAATGTGGAGAAATTGGAATCCTCATACACCACCGGTGAGAATGTAAAATGGTGCAGCCACTTTTGAGAATATTCTCCATTCCTCAAAAGATTAAACATAGAGCTAACATATGACCTAATAATTCCACTCCCAGGCATATATCCAAAAGAAATGAAAGCATATATCCATGAAAAAGCTTGTACACTAATGCTCATAGTAGCCAAAAAGTAGAAACAACCCATAAGTTCATCTTCTGATGAACAATGGAATATTATTTGGCAATGAAAAATGAAGAACTGATAGATGCTGTGATGTCAATGAATCTTGAAAGCATTATGCTAAGTGAAAGAAGCCAGTCACAAAAGACCATCTACTGTATGATTTTATTTATACGAAATGTCTGGAAGAGGCACATCTATAGAGTCAGAAAGCAGATTGGTGATTGACGAGTGCTTGGGGGGCCAGGGTGGGGTGGAGTGTGGGAAATGGGGAGTGACTGCTAATGGGTATGGGATTTCTTTTTGAGGTGATGAAAATGTTCTAAAATTAAGGTGACGCTTGTTCAACTCTGAATATACTAAAACCATTGATTCGTACATTTTTAATGTTAATGGGTGAATTGCATGCTATGTGAATTATAGCTGTTAGGGTGGAGAATCACACAATAAATGAGAAAATACTGAATTCCCATCCTGGAGAGCTCTGCCACATTCTCTAAGAGAGCAGCAGCAGTCCCCCAAGTGCAGGATCAGTGACTGGTGAGGGAGGATGATCCACTGATGGGCCCTTGGTATTGATGACAAGCCTTATGAGTTTTTGCTCTTGAAATTGAAACTTAGTCTATTGTTATGGGGTGCCTAAGGGTTGCCTCCTGAGACCCTCCTTGCTGCTCAAATGTGGCCTTTCTTTAAGCCAAACAGCATATGAATGCATTACCTTCCTCCCAGCATGGGAAATGACTCCTGAGGATGAGCCTCCCTGGCACCGAGGGATTGCTACCAAGTGCCAAATGGCAATGTGACTAGAAAAAGACCTTGAACAAAAGGGTGAGAAGGTAAAGACAAATGAGTTTATATGGCTAAGAGATTTCAAAATGAGTAGGGAGGTCATTCCAGAGGTAACGCTTACACACATTTCAGTAGGATCTCGTAGAATTCCAAAGTGGATATCACCCCAAATAGTGGGGCTCCTGAGGGCTCTGGAGGCACCCAAGTCCTATGGCAGGGTGGATAGCTCCGGAATTTGGTGCCTTGCCAGTGGGTCCTACTTTGGAGTTTGTGCTCCTGAGAATGACAGAGTTGGACTCAACTATGTCTTCCCTGCACATGGCTCATCTGTCCTTTCTATTCAAACCTATACTTGGTGCTGGAGTTTGTAGGCGTACATCCAGAGACTTGAGTCTTTGGGCTGTACATGTGTCAGCTGGGCCCAGAACCTCAGTGGAGCAGCAACTCTTACTCTACAGCTCATTGGACTCACCCAGGACAACTGGTGGGGAGATGATGATGGACAATGGCCGTCCCAGGGAATGGAGAGAGTCTGCAGCTGCAGGCAGGATAATCCCTTCCATCTTCCCCATGGGATATAATCCCTCTCTCAGTTGGAGGTGGAGTGGACATCACCATCCCAGATTCCAGGATAGGGGGAAGAGCTATGGATTAGAGTGGACTTACTGGTATTCTACTATAGACATATTGTGATTCAAGCAATGGAAGAAATTACAACATTGATGTGGAGCCAGTGACCACTGGAGGCTCTGGGGGCAGGGAGAGGGAAAAGCAGCTGTAATACAGGGGCTTTTTCGGGACTTGGTAATTGTCCTGAGTGACATTGCAATGACAGATATAGGCCATTTTATACCATCATATAACATGTAGAACTGTGTGGGAGAGAGTGTGATCTACAATATGAACTATGGTCTATGCTTAATGGCAAAGCCCCAGGATGCATTTATCAATTGCAATTAATGTGCCACACTAATGAAGGATGTTTATGTGGGAGGTTGTGGGAAGTGTGGGAAGTGGGGCGTATGGGAATCCATATATTTTTTGTGTAACTTTTATGTAATCTAAGTATCTTTAAAAAATAAAAAATAAAAAAGCACATAGAGGGATGGGCCCTCAATAAGGAAGCAAGACTTTTTGGAATAATGGAAATATTCTCTATGTTAATTGTGATGGTAGCTACTGGGCTGTATAAATTTGTCAAATTTCATTGAAATGTATGTAAATTAATCTTAAATAAATTTGATTAAAAAACTTAATATGGAAAAACAACCCAATTATAAATGGGCAAAAGATCTGAACAGACACTTGACCAAAAAAGACATGCAGATAGCAAATAAGCACATGAAAATCTTTTTTGTTCAACTTCATTAGTCATCAGGAAAATGCCAATTAAAAATAGGATCAAAGCCTCCTCTCAAATAGAGGTAGAGTGGGCAACACCATCCCAGAATCCTCAGGATTGGGGAATTAAATATGTGTTAGAGTAGACTTACTGGTATTGTACTATAGACTTATTGTGATTCTAGCAATGGAAGATACTATATCATTCATGTGGAGGCAGTGGCCACTAGAGGTTCTGAGGTCAGGGAGAGGGAAATACAGGTGAAATATGGGGGCATTTTGGGGACTTGGGAATTTTCCTGAAGGACATTACAATGACAGATATGGGTACATATCTTGCCATAACCTACAAAATTGTGCGGAAGAGAGTGTAAACTATAATGTAAACTATAATCCATGCTTAGTGGCAATGCTCTAAAATATTTTCATCAATTTGTAATGAATGTACCACACTAATGAAAGATGTTGTTAATGTGGGAAGATGTGGGGGGTGTAGGAAGCAGGACATATGGGAATTCCCTATATTTTTGTGTAACATTTATGTAATCTAAATACCTTTTAAAATATATATATATATATCTTAAAAAATACAATGCTATGCCCTTACCTATTAGAATATCTGAAAGGATGTGGAGGAAATGAAATTCTCATACGCTGCTGGTGCTAATGTAACATTAGATACAACCGTTTTGGAAGATAGTTGCCAGTTTCCTAAAAGTTCAACATACATCTATCAAATGATCCAGACATTCCACTCTTAGGTATTTATCCAAGAGAAGTGAATGCATATGTCCACACAGAGACTTAAATACAAATGTTCATAGCAGCTTTATTTGTAACAGTATATAAATGGAAACAACCTAAATGTCCATCCACAGGTAAATGAATAAACAAATCGTGGAATAGCCATACAATGAGAGACTACTCAACAATGAAATGGAATGAGCTTTTGAGTACATATTGAATGTTTCTATTTCTTTAAAAATGTTAGAAAATACAAACTAAATGATCATGGCAGAAAACAGATTGTTGCTTCCTGGGAGGGTGAAATGAGTGGAGAAAGTCAGGAGAGAGGATCCAAAGAAATTCTGGGGAGTGATGGATATGCTCACTCTGTTGATTGTGGTAATAATTTTATTGGTGTATAAATATGTCAAACCTTATCAAATTATACACTCTAAATATGCGAGGTTTACTGTATATCAATTATACCTCAATAAAGCTGTGAAAACAAAGACAATGCATGTAAAGTTCCTGGCTTGCTGTAAGAGTATGCTTTCTCTAATTGCCCCTTGGGTCTACGCACTGAAATTGCGGCAGGAGAAGCCTCACACCCTGGCCTGATTAGACCCCTAGGACAAAGTGCTGGCTAGCCCTCACAGTTGTCCAGGTTCCTCCCCAAAAAAAACATTTGTTAGGGGAATGAGTTTGGCAATGATCTCTCTAGGTTTTTTTCTGAAGGGCTGGCTTATTCTGTCTTTAATGTTTCCTGGAGTTTTGGCTTTAATAGTTATTTCTTTGTTACTTAATTTATGAAAATTTTTTTGGTCACCAATGCTGATTAAATCAATTTTACCAATATTTTTAATCCTGAACATGTGCACCACACATGGCAAGTCTACAGGGAGATGAAGAAGCAAAGATATGTTGGAAAGAGTTTCTGTCTAAAAGGAGCTCATAGCCTAGAAGGATTTCAGGGCTGAAGTGAGAACGTTAGTTACTGTATGGAGAGGCAGATGGGATTGGATCCTGGGGGACCTGCAGTTAAACTGACATGGGGGCTTACCGGGACAAAAGTCCATCTGTTCTTCCCTCTTTGGGTTTGGTAGGCTCATTCTTACACGCTAGTTTCCCTCTTTATTTTCCACTGCCAGGAAGGCCGTGGATTCATCTAAGGGAAGAAGAGAAAGTGGATCCTGCCTTGCTCATTGCTTGTACCTAAAGGAATAGAAAGATTCTGCGCTATCAGATGACTCAGGGAGGTTTGGCATTTTCTATCTTTGCCTGTACTGCTATCTGTCACTTCCCAGAGATCTGCTAGCTGAGCTTATAGATCTGATTTATGGAGGCTTCTAAAGACAACTTTCAGCTGTGTATTTGTATGCAGTCTCTGTATGGGCTACTCGACAGGCATTCAGATATAGGGGGAGAAGCATGTGCATCTCAGAAGGGAGCAGATGCTGCATAATCAAGGGTAATTTAGAAGGAAAAGAGAAGGTGAGAAGAGGACAGGCCCCATATTCAACATCAGGAGGCATTATCACCACTGCCCTTTTCAGAGGCTCCTGGGCACCTTCCATGTGCTTTCCAAACAGCTGTATCAGAAGCCATGGGTGCCATTCTTGTGGCTTGGTTTGTGAGTATGAAATAGCAGACTTAGAAGGTGTGTTGTGAAGGAACAGATGCCTCAGAACCCAACCGCCTTCATCAGAGTTCACATCATTGGTGGATGAGGCAGGATAGGACTTCAAAGAAGTTACTAAATCTACAGCCAAGAAATAAATGTGGTGTGGCCAAGGGTGAAGGTCTTTGGGATCTGAGAACTCAGGACGAGATTCTGCTCTGCTGCTTCCTGATCTTGGGTGATTTTGGAAATGTTATTTGCTTACTCTGCCTCATTTTATCAGTTGTTAACTAGGGCTAATGGTAACAATCACTGCCTTTTGGGGGTTGTTTTAAGGATTAAATGGTATGATCTCTGAAAGTGTTGAATTGGTGGATGTACACACACACACACAAACATGAAGATAACTTTCTAGCTGGTTTTAAATATGAGAGAGCTTTTGGCTGAGAAAATGGAATCCTTAGCTACCAAAGATGTTTCCTTGAATCCCACAAGCCTAAGAGTCAAGTTAGGGTGCTAAATGACCAAGATGACACCATGAACACAGTGAAAACAGGACATCCTTTCAGATTCAAAGCACAGCCTACTAAAAGTGCTGGCTTCCACAGTCCATAGCCAGCACATCAGTGAAAGGCTGCCTCTCCTTCCTCCTTCATCTTAGTGAAAATGGAATGCTTGCTGGCTTGGAAAGAAGGGCTTGACCTCAGGCGAAATTATAAAACCACAAGTTCCAAATATAGAAATGACTTTTGTTTGCCAATTGCCTAAGAAAACCAAGATCTCTGGGTACCATGATCTATTTACTTTGTGGGGAGGGGGAAACATAAAGTTAAATGTCATTGGGAGCACGATGCTGCTCTTGTTGAGATGTAGAACATTTTTCCTCAGTGCCGAAGAAAATGTCTCTTCACAGGACCCTGATAATCTTGTTAATAGGTCATGTATCTTTGCACTTTAGCAAACAGCAGTTGTTTATTCTCTTCCCTCTCAAAGAATCATGGGGAAATTGAGTCACTTAAAATCTCTTCCTAAATGGAAAAGAGTAGAAGCCCTGTGGTATCGCAAAAGTTGAACTCTTCTCCAACTTCCCATGGAGTTTCTAGCTCCAGATTTTCTGACAAGTTACCTGGATCCCTCTTCCAGTGGTTATTCATGGGTTCATCCGTTGCTGGCCAGAGAATCCACATGCCGCAGCTTCCAGCCTCTCCCACCGTTACTGGTCCTTTGCTTATCTATGTCATATGGTCATGGTCACTGCTCCTGGTAGTGCTTTAACTGGGAACTGCCTGCACTGTTGCCTGTTTGGACATACTTTGTTCCTTTTGCTGAAAATCCAGAGGCATAGAGCCATGGAAATAGATGCTCTGGAGAGAGGGTTGGCAGGACTCTCTGTGAGATGGTGCTCATATTTATCTTCATTTTGAGTTTCTGTTGATTAATGAATGAACTTTAAATTGCTTAGGGTAGTATCTGGCACATACTATTATGTACATATTTGTTGTCATCATCATTATTTTATAACATAATGAGGACCATGACATATACTTCACAATTTACATGACTGATTTTATGGATTATCCTGTTTCATGTTCTTGTATGTTTACAAAGATTACCAGTTTTTTTCCTTATGAAATATGGAGATGTTATGTTGGACATTGGGGCAGGCATGCTCTAGATGTAATGGGTTACTTAGGCTGTGAGTGGAGCACAGACTCTCCCATACTTTTAGATGCTTCACTTATGAAAGTGCTCTCAGGAACATGTCTAGTACAGTGTCTGGCACATAGTAAGTACTTAGTACATGTTAACTGATTATCTTTCTAGTTTTTCCTCTGCATGGAAGAACTGTACTTTTTGCATTTGTACTGGAAAATCTTAGCCACAGGCCCCAACTAACAGCCCTGCTCTGGGAGCCCTTCTCAGAGCCACACTGGGGTTTCTTATCTTCAGGCTCTCACTCCTGGAGGAGGAGAGTTTAGATGCCCAAACAGAGAAGGGACTGTGCCTTCCTCCTCCAATTCCTTGCCCAGCCTCCAATCCAGGTGGTCATTGTTTTGCTGCCTCAGCTGGCTTTCGCTCTGCTTGATAAGCAGTTTGTGCTAATACTCTTTTCCTTTGCATATCTTTTGTTTTACAGATAATGGTCATGATAATAACAATCTTTCTCTCTTGTACAATGCTTCACAGTTCTCAGATCACTTCCTGTGACATGCTCTCATTTTTTCCCTAAAAACAACGGGGATGGGCAGGCAGGGATACACTATCATCATTCCCATTTTACAGCTGAGGTCATGGCACTGATGCTCACACTTTTCTAAGGTTACACCAGAACTAGAATACATAGTTTTACCTTTAGGTCCTAGGTGTTTTCACTGTGGCATATGATTTCCTGTGGATAAGGGACAGGTGTGAAAGCACGAGATGGGGGTGAGTGAGTCATGGATGGTGAACAACAGCAGTGTCTGCTGTGGAGGTCTTATAAGAAACAACTGATGATATGTAGGTGGAAGCCAGGATTGTCAGGCTAAAAACGCATAGGTTAGAAATCCACACATGAGAATTTACATAGCCAAGAATGTCGCAAACATTCAGTAAGAACTCCATGAGTTGAACAAATGAGTGAATGAATAGTATCAAAGAGATCAAGAGAATTATACTCTTTAGCTTCTGTCTGAGACCATGCAGATGTGTTTACAATCAAGTTACTCACCTTAGGTACAGGGACCTGGGACCTCCTAGAGCGTGGTTCTCAACTGGGGATGATTATATGCCCCACCTCCTCCAGGACATTTGGTAATGTCTGGAGAGTTTTTGGTTGTTATAGCTGGGAAGAAATGCCACTGGTATCTCATGAGTGGAGGCTAGAGATACTGTTAAATGTCCTAAAATGCACAGGACAGCCCCCCACAACAAAGAATTATTGGGCCCCAAATGTCAATAGTGCTGAGGTTGAGAAACCCTAGAGGAATAAACATTTCCATACTTGCCTTATTTCCAGCAAAGAAACAATCTTGGTATCAGCCTTTTTTATCTGTAAGTACAGCTATTCGGTAATGGAGCTCTTAAGGAAAGGGAAAGACTTCAAATATTCTGTTTGATTTCATGACCAAACAATGGCTTAGCCTAAAATTTGTTTCGTCTCCACAAAATTGACCATACCTTCTGTAGGGATAGTAAAAGAAGTGATGAAAGTGCAAAGTGATGCTTTTACAGAGCTATGCTTCCAAGAGTTGGCAAAGTTAGATCTGAAACATTGATAATTGATCTATACAGACCTTGGAAAGGAGATGCTCTGTTGAGAGTTGGAAAGGTCAGGAACGAATTGATTGAAGAAAACAATGTGAAAGGAAGAGAGCTCCACAGACTGTCAGGGCTGAAAGAAGTCTTAGAGATGATGTAAGCCTGTTCCTTTTACAGATGGGTAAATTGGGACCCCACAAAGGTTGCACTGATAACAGCATAGTGGGACCCAAGCCAAAGATTCAGAGCTGCTGAAGGGGAAATGCCAAAAATATACTTCAGTGCCATTCCAATGCACACAAGGCTAGCTCTGATGAAGGAATTCCTTGAATTTTTACTTGGGCACTGTTAACTCAGACAGGGAGGAGTCTGAGAAATACTTCCTTGGAAGATACGGGTCCTTTGGTTCAATGTTGGCAAAATGGTACCAACACTCCTATTAAAAATATGCACATCGTTATACCCTGTCTGAAATTTACTTATATCTGCTCTGTTCTTGCTCTTCTTTTTGCTTGAAATGTCCTTCTCTTTTGCCAAGTCATCCTATGGTTAGCAACCCACCCTCAACTCCTTCTGTAAATCTTTCCAGAACCACCCTCTCACAGTCTCCATTTTTATCTCCTCCGTCCGTCCGTCCCTCCCTCCCTCCTTCTTTCTCTCTCTCTCTCTCTCTCTCTCTGTCACTCACACACACACACACACACACACACACACACACAAACACTCAGCATAGAATAAATGTCTCCATGCTGTATACTCTTTCTATGCCTTATACATACTTCTGCTGTACCATAACATTCATCATGTTGAGTTTTGTGGAAACCAGTTAGTAACACCCTCTTTCTTCTCTTATTGAATTCAGAATCAGCTGGGAAATAAGACACAGTTGTCAAACAGATGGAAAAAAAATATAAACTTTATTGGTAAATTTGACTTGAGAACATGGCTTAGATCTGTAGCCAAGTGTGGCTCCCTAATAATTTCCTCTGGAGTTAAAAATTCACCCATTGGTCACAGGCAGGATTAGAAACATGCTGTGGGGAGTGAGATGATAGAAAGCGAGAGGTCTCACATTTTTCTTCCTGGAGACTGGTAGTTTTCTCCCCTTTCTCAGGGACTAAATATTTCAGAATTGACATAAAAATATACAGAATGTCTGCTTTGTTAGATTGTGGGCAACTTGGGGGCAGGGATACCATATGGTCTATCTTTGTTTTCTTAACTTGGAGTTTAATGTCTAGTACATAGCCAATCTGGTAGATGAATGGTATTCGACATATTTTATGTCTCTTTCTTCTGTCTTATTTCGTTTCCTTCAAACAAAAGTTTGAGGCTGTAGATCCTTCCATCCCACGCATTATATCGACTAGTCTTATAATACCCCTGTGATGTAACATTAATCCACCTTCACAGAGGGTGGAAATGAAACTCAGAACTGCTTAGTACCATGCTTGATTACCAAGGTCACTATTAGCCAAAGAGGTGCTGATGCAAAGTACCAGAAATCTGTTGGCTTTTATAAAGGGTATTTATTTAGGGTAAAAGCTTACAATTACAAGGCCCTAAAGACTACAACTCAAGGTACCAAAAGAAGTACTTCCTCACCAAATTCTGTTGTCACATGTTGAAGCAAGATGGCAGTGATGTCTGTGAAGTTTCAACCTTCTTTTTTCCTCTTAAGGCTCCATGGTCCCAGCTCCTTTCAATCTCAGCCATAGGCTGGAGGGGTCGTTTCTTTCTGGGCTCAGCTGCTCTGTTCTCTTCACAAGGTTAGCTGTAAACCATCAGGCTCATCTCTCTTCCCGGGGCTGCAGGATCCTCTTCCATGTCTATGGAGCTCCCTTCCTGTGTGTACTTTCTCCATGTCTCTATTTTGTGTTCTCCTTGAGTGAGTATACATTTATACAGCCCACCAAGGGAGTGGGGACTCAACCCTGCACACCCTAATGACATGGTTGAATCAAAGCCCTAATCTTAACATAATCAAGTAATATAAACCCTTTGAATTTAATACAATCAAAGGGTATCGCAGCCAGAGGAATAGACCAGTTTACAAACATAATCTATATCTCTTTTTTGGAATTCATAAGTAATACCAAACTGCCACAGTCACACACAAGGAAGTCGTACAGCCAGGTTCAGTGTGTCGAGCTCCTCAGCCTGACTCTCATATAGTGCCAGGATGCTCCCATCTTTCTGCATCCAGCACTGACCAGGGAAGGACTTTTGATAGACTTAATTTGAATCTAATGAATTTTTAGGCTTATGATTTAACTAGGTTTAGTGGTCCTGTCACCATTAGAATCCCTGCTGCCAAAACATCATGTGAATATCTACTCAAGGAGATTAAGGTCCCTCTTTTAAAGTTTCTACCCACCCACTGTCCACTTTCAGGACAGGAGGGCTGTGCTGCCCTCAGTCCTGTCAGGCAACGGTGCCTCAAGGACAGATGCCCTGGCTGACTTCACATTCTCTGGCACTTCACTTTTATTCTCTGCCTACCTGATCAGGAACTCATTGCCCTTTTCTTGAAATCCCAGTGCTGACAGACACAGGAGTGTGCCAAGATTCTACCCTTCCCAGCTGCCACCCTAGAGTGAACCTTTGGGGCACAGTCTCAGCAGTCCCCAACCAGCACCTGCCTGCCCTCACAGGCAGGATTATGGTGGGAACCCAGCCCACTCTTTCCCTTTCTTCTGTTCTCTCTTTGCAGTCAGGGGCAGAGCACCTTATCTTGAAGCTGGGACCCATCATTTGTGAAGCAGGTGGGAACAAATAGATTTAACCTAATTATTCCCCTTTGTTAGATGAAGACTCAGAGATCTAGGGTGGTGCAGAGGTCTGCCCAAGGTCACATAGGTCTGATGTTCAGGGAAAACAAACAAGACTTAGGAAGCATTGACTGTTGTGTCTCTGCATGCCAAATATTGTTTCTTCACTATACTGCCAGACTCTCCTTCCTGGTCTCTATGAGGCCCTCCTCCCTCTCAAACAGTGGAACATGAAGTGAAAGAAAAGAGAGAATAAAGAAAAGACAAAAATATTTCACAATTCAGGATAGTGGTAATCCAACATGACAAAGGCCAAGTCTATCTTTTCATAGTGCCAATTACTTAAAGGGCACTGATGCCATGGCACCATTAAAGTAATAGCAAAGATGGATTGTAGGACACTGTGGATCAATGTGCTAAGTGTTGTTCAACTTGTTCAATGAAATAAAGCATTGGATCATTAACCTTACCAATGTCAATGTGTTGTCACCGTCAAATTCAACTAAAATGAATGTCTATAGCCCTCATTAAAGAGCGCAGTTTGAGGCAACTAATATATTAATACCTTATTGGCTGATAATAAAAAGAGAGGCTCTCCAGGGCAGGGTAAAGATCTGGACAGAGTGGAGAATACTTGATGGAGAGGGAAAGAGTAACAGATGCAAATGTGAAGATGTGGAGTGGATCAGTAATTGAGTGGGATGTAGAGGGATGGAGAAAGGAATGCACAGAGCTATGCAAACCACTTGCCTCCTTGAGGCGGGTCTGGAATAGACAGTAATTGATGGGTAGACAGGAGATGAAAATGGCAACTTCTACTTTATCTTTTTTCAGTACATCTGTCTGGCTTAGAGGGAGTGAATTCATCATTTTTGGGTCTTAATCCATGTGATAACCTCAAAAACTTTTAGAGTGCCTACAAAGAAAGCAGTGAGTAGGTACACTGTGTAGTAGATGGCTGGCCTAAGGAATATCTGCTTCCTCCTCTTGCCACTCTTTCCCAGTGTCTTGGGATGGTGAGAACCCACAGAGGATTCCCAAGGCTGGCTTCAAGGCATGGAGGCAAGGACAATAAATGGGAATTCATAAAATGGAGTTCTTCCAGTTCTGTTCCCATTGGTAAGAATTAGGATAGGAATCCCATTCTCTGGGTCTCAGTTTCCTCGTTTGTAAAACAGGGGACTTGGAGGACTACATCAGTGGTTTTCCAAGAGAGCTTTTATTTGTCTTAAGGATCTATGGGGGTGATTCAGAGGACACTGAGGGAGAGCAAGGGCAGGGAAGGGCAGGAATCTGATCCCCTTTCCTTATTTATCCAGAATATCTCTGTTTGCATATGTTCTGCATTAGGCTTCTACCAACGTTTCATTGGAAAAATGGACTCCACTGCTAAACAAGACAAAACAAATAAACAAATAAATTTGAAATAAATATGCTGGACCATGTAGTCCCCAACATTTAATAATTTTTAACACCAAAATCTATTTGTTAAAAAGTGATAAATGCAGTCCATCATTTAGTCTTTGTGTCTACCAACTGTCAATCTGACTGATTTTTTTTCTCCTAACAAATGCTCTGATTATCCTGGCACCATGTAGAAATAACTTCATTGTGTCTCTGTCATCAGAGCAAGTACATACATGAATGCCTCATGGTCTGATGACAAGCTCCCCAGAGTAGGGTGAGACCATCTGAAAGAGAGCCAAGCATAAGTGGTGGAGAGGGGAAGCATTCTCTAGAGGAAGGGGGAGATGGTGGCTAAGGAAGCAGAAATGCTGCTGCAGAAAGGGGAGGGCAGATGGAGAAACTGGCCTGGTGGCAATGCACATTTTGTAGCCAAACAAGATTTTGGTTGTCCAGTAGTTGCTGAAAACTCTTTGCCCAGCTGCTCCAAGTTCTGCATTACTGGCTGAATCTGGGTGATTTTTTTGTTTGTTTATTTCCATAGTGTACACTAAGTGTCTCATCTATCATAGGCTTCTACTGGGGATGGCTTATGTTTACTCTTATTCTCCAAACTGCCTGCAATTATTTCCCAGAACCTAAAGAAACTTTGCCTTATGTAAAAGTTTACATTTAATTTCCTGGGCACAGCTCTACAAAATGTCCTCCAGTTTGGCCAATACTCTCAATAGCTATTCTGGAGTCCTCCCATTGGCTATTTATCCCCCTTTGACTATTTCCAAGTCAAGACCCACAGGAAATGCTTTCAAAGAAGTCAAACAAATGAATATCATAGAATTAAAAACAGAACTTTAGTTATTTTCATTTGTTTTCTTAGGACGTGAACTGAGTGTCCCTTGAGCCAGGAATGGCAATTTTAAAGAATATCCTTTCACCTGACTATGTACTCTTGAATACAGGGGTCATTATCTTTATTTTATTTTGTTATTAAAATGGATTTTATTGTTATTAGTTGTCTTTATCAGTGTTTCCCAAACTGTCTAATGGTATAAAATGCTTAGAAAAAATACATATTCTTAGGCTGCTGCCCTAGATTTTAAATTGGTAGATATAAGACAGTGGCCTAGGTAGCTGTAAAAAAAAAAAAGATATTTCAATGATTCTTATGATCGCAGATGTTTGGGAAATAAGAACACAGTCAAGTGCCTGACATGTAATAGCTCTCAGTAAATGTTTGCAAAGAATTAAGGAATTCCAAGACAAAGGATTAATGACCCAGGACTAACCCAATGAAGAAGGAGGGGACATACAAGAAAAGCCCAAGCAATCATCCGTTTTCTGAGAGCCACATGCTGTTGGAGGCTGAGCATCTTCCATAGACTCTCACCACCTGCAACCCCCATCTACATCCCCAAACTAGCCAATGTGGAGCCTGAGTCTGTAGTAAGCAGATTGATTCTGTTGATTCCACAGGCAGAAAACCACTCTACTCCCCCAAAAGTAGTCCTAAGAGAAACAACCTGAAGATTCCATGAAAGGTATCCACACTGCTATCCATTTCGGTTGTTACCAGAATCAGTGCTCACCTGCTGCCTCTTGCTCTCTTTCTGCTTTGCTGTACAACTGGAGTCACTTTCTTGTGCTTCCTTGGCTCATAGTGGGCTTCACCCTACTAAGCATTTCTGTCTAATGAGGGAATCAGACAGTCTGAGGTTGTGCTGTGCTTGTGTTTCAGGCATACCTTTGGGTAGTGACCTCCTTTCCCACCTCTGTTTGTCTGCCTGTCCCAGATTATTGATAAATTACTTGGCTTGGTATGTCCCCCTGCCCTTGCAATGGCTTGCTGGATCCATGAGTTTTGTATTACTTTGATGATGGAGTGCTGTGACCTAGGTTAGGGGCTGGGACACAACAGTCAACAACATGCATCTTCCTTAGCTTAGAGTCTAGTGAGAAATAAAAGGCAAAACAAGCAACAACAACAAAAAAACAAAAACAAAACAAAAAAACCCCCACCCCAAACCCAGCACTGGTTAATCAGTGTGAAAAGTGCTAGTTTAGGGTTAAGTACAAAATGCTATGGGAGCCCACAGAAGGGGTCTTTAATTAATCCTGGGTATATCATGGAAGGTTTGCTGGAGTAGGTGCTACTTGATCTGCATCTTGAAAAACTAGAAGAAGTCAGCCAGTCAAAGAAGAAAACTGGATGGGACTATGAGGTAGAGGAAACAGTATGTATAGAAGCAAATATTTTGGTAGTTATGACCTGTGTTATTAACCAACTACCTTGGTCTTGGACTCTATTGCATATGGGGGAAATAGTTCTGGGATCATGAGTCAGGAAACTGTATTTTAATTCTTCTCTTTTTAATTAGTTATTTGACCCTGAAAAAGTCACTTCCTTTCTTAGTGTCTCAGTGTTACCTTCTAAAAGTGGTTTGGACAAAATGACTTAAAGTCCTTCCCAGTTTCTACATGCATTGTCATTTAACATGGTCAATTGTTGTAGGCTTGGTGCTATGTGTCTTTGTGTACGTGTGTTTCTGAGTGCACCATGTACTCTTGCATGAGTGGGTTTGCAAGGCCCAGCTACATTTGGCTGCCTTTGTTGTGGAGTTAAAGCTACATGTCAGGGAGAAGACGCACCTACTTTGTTTTTATCATGGCACAATACATAACACACACACACACACATACACGCACACATCCTCTCCTGAGTAGACCGCCCAAGAAGAGTAGGGGGATGGGGGGGCGGTGGAGGGGAGAAGAACATGGGGCTGTCACAGCCTGTGGCTTAAAACTGGCTTGAGTTGCAATTAAAAAAAGGCAGAGGCCAAAGGTTATACTTTGGCATTTCACTCGGGGTGGATAATTTTAGAGGGTGATGTGTCTCAGCTTGTTGAGATATTCTGAGAGACTTGCAGCAGCTTAAGTCTGGCCAGCCTGAAATAAAAATCAAAGAGGTTGACACATGCAAAGACACTAGAGAGAATGCGCACATTGGCAGAAGATAAATGGAGGGAAACTCAATTTGACTGACGTTACTACTACATCTTTATTTCTTGATTAATAGTAGAGATTGAATAATATTTAAATTAGTAATTCTTTCCAGAGAGCATACATGATCTCAGGTAGTCTTAGGCAGTTCTGTCACTGGGAAGGTTAAATACTCTCTGTACTTGATAATTATCTAATCACCATTACTCTTCTACATTAATTCTGTCCCAGAGTTCATTATGACTGGGTTGGGTTATTAAAGCTTGCCCAGAAAGAAATAAAGAATCCTGTTGTTTGCATGGATTTAGCGGTGAATAAAACACCTACTATTCCAAGTCTATCCAGAACAGCCTGCAATAATTTCTCCTGCCAGTTTGTTAAATTCACTCCCAGAGTCACCTTTCTATCTCCACAAGCAAGAAGTGCAAGAAGAAATGCAAATGAGCCCTACCTGGGGAACACTGAGGCCAGGAGGGGAATAACCTGATGGAGAGGAAGATAAGCTCAATTAAAGAATGGCTCTCCTCTCTCCAGAATATCAGGGAGGCACTTCTAGAGAAACTGCTATTTTCCCCTCAAACCCTCTTCTTGGCCCACTGCTAACAGGTCTCTCAAGTGAACATATCCACTTGTTTTGCCCTTTTGGCAAAACTGCTGAATCAATGTCAGAGCAGCCGAGGGAGGCCAGATACCTCTCATCTGGCCTTGGCCAAGACAAGAATTCATGGGGGCTGAGAAGGGAGGGGAATTAAATACAGTCACAAAGGTAAGCTTGGCTTTTACAGATGCTGCCCTTGGCTGAGATTACAATGAATGAAAACTCCTAGTGTGGGCAAAGGAGTGGTGGAAGTTAGGGGTCTCACACACAGCTGGTGTCTATGCAAACTGGTGTAGGCTTTCTGAAGGGCAATTTAGCAAATTGTGCTAAAAACCTTAAGAAGGTGCATGTTTTTGGATGCAATATTTCTACCTTTGGAAATACATAAAGATGTATGTCTAAAACGTGAAAATATTCGTAACAAACCTACATGTTGAACTGAAGGGAACTGAATAGGTTAATTGTGGCATCTCTATGTGACATGATAATTTGCACTCTTTAGAAAATCAAATAGTATACTATTGATTGTCATTCGTAAACGGCCCTCTTCTATCTTTAAATTTAAAAAAGGAGCCTGCAAAAATGTAAGCTATGATATCCTTTAATTTTGAAAAGCATATTTGAATGTCTGCTACAAAAGCATGGAAAAACATAAGCCAAGATGCTAATGATTATTGCTGGATGGTGGATACTAGGTGATTTTTGCTTCTTCAAGTTTTTTAAAAAGAGGTTTTCAAATTTTCTGCAACCAGTATTCATTACTCTTTTAATTAGGAAATATACAAGAATTTTACAGTTGCCTTTTCAGGTTTTAAGCTATGAATGTCTACCAAGTGCCTAGAAAACCTTGTAGAATGTCTGTAATAGGTAAACATAACATAAATTATTTAGGAAATATCCAGATCACCTAAACAACAGCAATGCTGGGGTTCTGTTAACATGTGACCATTTTAGAAATGCATCAGGAATGGTCCATGGACTTTTAGTTACGGAAAAAAATGTAACCATAGGTTATCTAGAGCTGATTTTCTTTCCCTTTGGGAAAAGAGTGTCCAGCCAAGAGTCAGGGAGCCCAGATTCTGGACCTCACTCTGCCTCTAACTGGGCTCTGTTTTCCTCATGTGTAAAGTGAAGAATTTGCTCACATACTTTTTCAGGTTTTCCCCAGGTCTAAACTTTTAAGATGTTATGGTTTAAATCCACATTGAGAGTTGCTGCTCAGTGGATGGAAAGTCTCTAAGCATTGAGAAGATGAGGCAAAATTTAATTCCTCTAAAAAAGAAATAGTTATGGTGTAGTTTTTGGACTCAGATATTATTTCCTTTTACCTGTTGAAGAATCAAGATCTTGAACTGAACTATTTTTATTCCCTGAACCAACCCCTACAACCCTCCCCCTATTTTAATTTCAATGTAGTGACCATATTTAAATAGAAAGCAAACTTGAATATTTTCAGTTCTATTGAAAATTAAATCAACAGAGCCTCTGAACCAAGTCACAGTCTCTTTTGGCATCATAGCAGACACCCGAATCCATATCTTCTGGTCTTGGCCGTGTGTGGAGGTGATGCTGGGAGTGTTGCAGTCATCTTGGACCATGAACAGAAAAAAACTTATGGGCAAATGCCATATATTGGAAAAGTGAAATAATAAATGAACCTGGAACTTTATGCCTCCAAGCAGCTGTATTAACTAATTCTAGAGACTCCTGCCTCTGGACTTCCTGTTATGTGAGATGTGACAAACACCTTTTTTTCAATTGGATTTTCTACTAATTGAAACCCAAAGGATCTTAACTGGCCTCTGCCTTTCTTAATTACTTCTGATCTTGATAGAAAAGATAGTTAATGACTAAAAATATTTTAAATATTGCACGATAAAGTGCTAAAAAAAAAACTACCTGAAATCAAAACATACTCTAAAACCACAGTGTGGTAGTGTGGAGGAGGAATAGGCCAAATGGATCAAGGGAAGTGGACAGAAAATACAGAATCAGATCTATGTATATATGGGAATCTGCTGACAGAGGTGACCTCAGAGCATGATGATTAGAAGTGCACCCTCTGGAATCACACTATTTAGTTTTGAACTCTGAATCCTGACGCCAGTCAATTATTAGCTTCAAATATTATTATTTCCAACCATTGGAAAGTTACTTAATTTTTCTAAGTGTTAGTCACTTCGGCTATAAAATGTGAATAATAATATCCACAATATAGGGGTGTTGTGAGGATTAAATCAGATAACGCACGGAAGGGTCTAAGTACATCATAATAAGTGCTAAATTGATTTGGTGCTAGGTATATTGTAGAAGGTGTATTGACACCACTTAGGCACCATCAAAATCATCTTCCAGACCCGTGTGGCCCCATAGGTAGCCACTAGCCACATGTGTCTATGCACATTTAAATTTAATTAAAATTAAACGAAAATTGAAAATTCAGTTCCTCAGTTTTACCAGCTACAATTCAAGGGCTCAAAAGCCATATGTGGCTGGTGGCTACCAATTGGACAGCAAGAATGCAGAAGATTCTGTCTTCACGGAAAGTGCTATTAGACAGCGCTGTTCCAGACCTTTCTGCAATAACCCCTTCAGGTGTTGGCCAGTTTCAGGCTGGAGCAATCAGACAGCACTTGCCTTGCTCTTACAGCACTTCCTGCTTTCTGCCACAGGGCATGATATGGAATGCAGGTGGGAATGTGTTCTGCACACAGAAGTGCCCGGCCTGAAATTGTAGGGTAGTTAATGTCTGTGGGGCTGTCCTTAACCAGTAAGGGATGAAAACCAATGGGTAAATGCTTCTCTCCTATTTCTCAGAAATATTGAGTAAAGCTCCTCAGAAGGTACAGAGGGAACAAGCATGAGTTGCCCATTGGAGTGGCCAGCTTGATAGCATATGTGTGTTTTAACTTTCCCTCCAGCCAGATTTCGCTCTTCCCTTATGGATTACTGTTTCCTGGGGCCACATTTCCAAATGCACACAAGCTTTTGTCTCAGGGTCTGCTTTCAGGGAACCCAGGCTAAGACAGAAACTATATAACAAAATGTTAGCTAATATTTTTATTGCTTATGAGTAAGAAAAAGAATAATTGATAAGTGGTACTTCAATATCAGTTGACCATTTGGGGAAAAAAAACAGATTTACATAAAACATACAAATTCTATATGGACTAAAGACCTAAATACAAAAAAATAATACCCACCAAAATTACAAAATTGTTGAAGAAAACATCAGAATACCTTTTATAATCTTGGTCTATAGAAAGTCTTTCAAGCAGAGATTCAAAAGAAATAAGAAAAAATAGATATGAACAATCAAATTTTTGTAATTTGTATTCGGTAAAAGAAACCACAAACAACAACAACAACAAAATGACAGTCCAGGCAAAACTTTAACTATATTCTAGACAATGGACTAATCTCCCCAATATAAAATGCTTCCTAAAAATTTACAAATCAATAAGAAAAAAAAAAAACATGTAAGCAACTCAGCACTCTAACTGGTACATTGTGAGTGTTTTAAAAATATTAAACAAATAACCCGTGGAATAATGGGAAAGGTATATAAAAAATAATTCACTCACTAAACAAAAATTAAATGGATGATAAACATTTTATGTTCAATTTCATTAAAGATCAGAGAAATAAATATTAAACAAGATACCATTTTCTTTTTACCCATCAGATTGGCAGAAATATAAAGTATTGATGATAGCCAGTATTAAGTTAATTAAGATGTGGAAGCAAAGGGCACTGCTATACACTGTTGGGTGTAAAAATAGATATAATTTAATGTAAGACAACAATATCAACCAAAATTTAAGATGTACCTATCCTTTGACATAGAAATTCTACTTCTAGAAATCCATCCTAAAAAACTTGAGTATGGCATAAGAATTTTTATTATAATATTGTTTGGTATATCAGAAAATTGAAGAGAACTAAATGTACATCATTTAGAGAGTGATCAATTATAACACAGAAAAACTATGGACTGTTAGGCAGCCATTAAGAAAATGAAGTAGATTTGGAAGGATGCCTATGATATCTTATTGTGAAAAATATCAAGTTGCCGAGAAATAAGTATAATTTATTTTGATTAAAAAATACAAACAAAAACGTGTTGCTCCTAACTGTCCATCAACAGATGAATGGGTAAGCAAAATGTGGTATATACATACAATGGAATATTACTCAGCTGTAAGAAGGAATGGAGCATTGACATATGTAACAACATGATGAATCTTGAAAACCTTATGTTGAGTGAAGTAAGCCAGTCACTAAAGGACAAATATTGCATGACCTCATTGATATGACCTAAGCCAGTTGAGCAGACTCACAGAGCTAGAGTCTGGAAGACAGGTTATCAGGAGACTGAAAGGGAGTAGAGTGTGGTGAGCAAATGCTCAATATGGGCAAACCCATGATAAGGTGGAAGGGGGTGTTTTGGCAGTGGATGGGGGTGATAGTGGTGCAGGGATGTGAGTGGGGTTGACGGTGCTGGAATGTGAGGGTTAGCAGGGTGGGGGGATTGGGTTAGACTATTCATGGAACTGGGGATGGAGCTGGAAGAAGGAACAGGTGAACTCTGGGAACTTGACCAATATGTCAAGCTCTCAATATTAATGCATGTAACTATAAGACTTATTCTTCAAAAATTGAAACTTAGTGTTTGCCATAGGTTCCAAGGGGAGGGGGAAGGAAGAATAAGTGGAACATAGGGCATTTTTTTTAGGACATTGAAATTGCTCTGCATGATCTTGTATTGATGGATACAGGCCATTATATATATTTTCAGAACCCATAAAAGTGTACGATGCAAAATATAAATCACAGGGGGGCGGATGTGGCTCAAATGGTTGGGCGTCTGTCTGCCATATGGAGGGACCTGGGCTCGATCCCCGGGACCTCCTGGTAAAATAAAAAAAAAAAAATATATA